>PVIC010003811.1:0-66543 GCA_004025085.1 Thryonomys swinderianus | reverse complement strand
GCATTGTGGTATGCGGTGTTGGTTGTTGGTGGGCGTGAGTCTCCACGCCCAGCATTATATGTGGTTACCAGGGATTGAACTCAGGTCCTTGCGCTCACGAGGCAGGCGCCGGAACCACTGAGCTAACCCTCCGGCCCCCAGCTATGAATTTTTGCAACTTAGTCCTTTTATAAACTGTAGCTGGCCAAGGACAGCCTTTGAGGACCGAGGACTACAGCAGCAGGACATGAAGCAACTGGGCAGCAAGAGGGCAGAAAGGGGGCCAGGTGAAAGAGATACACCAAGCAGAGCTAAACACAGAGCAGCCCTTTCTTGCAGGTCCCTTAACCGTGCTTTTGCCCTTGAGTTACTATTCAGTAAAAATGGAAGAAACAGAGCTCAAGGAACTTAGATGATCTGCCAAAGGCCACACAGATGTTGGAACTAGATCCCGTCTCTTCTTAAATTACACTCATCCTGCAAGACCAAGTTATCCAGCCCAATGCGGGTCTGGGGGAAGGCGTAACTGAAAGAGGAAGAACTGAAGGCACATCTACTTGTGAAGAGGTTTCTGAGCTGCCTCCTGGACCCCAAACCAGATGAGGAGCCCCAGGAAAGGAAGAGAGGAAGTGTCTGTGTGCAGGTAAAAAGGTGCCTAGGGACCCATTTTATGGATCTCTCAGCTCACTAAAAGGCACTGAGTGATCACACTGATCATATTTTTGGTTGAATACCTCAACGACAGCTTCTTTAAAGGCAATCACATTCCTTGACTCTCAGTGAAAGTCCAGGACACATTCTCTACTGTTTGATTAAAGCAAGGGGGCATTTATGCTAGTGAATAGAATTTGTGGGTAGAATTACCAGGTAAAATACAAGGTATTTACTTAAGTTTGTATTTCAGGTAAACAAGGAATAATAATAAGTGTGTCCCACGCAATATTTGAATCATTCTCATTTACCTTGGTGCTCTGAATGTTTCTGTGTTGAATCTCTTCCCCATCCTGGTTGCCCTGGGGTTTATGAGTTACTGAGGTCAAAGTGAGCATCATTTTAACCCTGTTGTTTGACCAAATGGATGTTTGATCTATGGTGTTATGGTTTGGTTCAGTTGTCCCCCCAAACCCTCATCCAGTCACTGAATCTGGAGTGTGTAATGCTGTGATTAAAGATGTGTGATTACTAAACTACTACAATTATTGGTTTGGTACTGGTAGTCTGAATAAGATAAAGGAGGCAGAAAGACACTGTTAAAGTTCCTTGTTGCTTTTGCTATCTTGTGCGTACCATGTTGTTTCTCTTCCGCAGTGCCTGTTTGCCATCTATCCTCCCTTGAGCAGATTGTGGACTGAAACCTCTATAAACTGTCAACTAAATAAATCCTTTCCCTTTAACCTGAAATGTGAGGTATTTTGTCTCACCCATGTAACAATAGTACACACAGAGATTTTATTGTTTTATTTTGCTGTTGTTATTTGTTTTCTGTTTTGGTAATGTGGGGATTGAATCTGGGGCCTTCACGCTAAGAAAGATCCCAGCCTTTTTTGTAAATTTATCTTGAGAGAAGTTTTCACTAAGTCACTAAATTGTTCAGGCTGGGTGTGATCTTACAATCTTCCTGCCTTAACTTCCTACAAGCATGCATCACCATGATGGGCTTCTATGTTTACATTTATCAAACATTTAAATAAATAATACAACTAAGTTAATTCATTTCTACTGGGAAAATATTTTCCACAAAAATCAGATTGAGCTAGTTTGATATGTTGGTACATTTTCTATATAGTGCAATTAAACTGTTACTTTTTATTTTTTTACCATCTTCATTTAACCAAAGTTCTTTTATATTGGGAACAATTATTTTCTGTTTAAATTTCCTGCTATACCTGGAATACAATGGCACATGCCTGTATATTCTCAGCATCAGAAGGCTCAGGCGAGAAGACCACATGTTAGAGTCCTCCCTGAGCAACTTAGCAACTTAGCAAGACTCTAGCTCAAAAAATAAAAAGGCCTGGGAATGTAGCTCCATGCAAAGACCTGGGTTCAGGCCATCCCAGTACCACAAAATGGAAACCAAAAAAAATGCAACACTGTTTGATTTAGTTTTGGGGGGTTTTGCGGATTTGTTTGGTTTGGGAAGAGCTGCTGACATCAAGTTTTATAAAATGTCACTGTTTGGTTTTCATTTCTTAGATAATTTTATATACAGTTTCAGTTTATTTTTTAATTTGTATTAATTTGTATTTAATTTGTATTATTTAATTTTTTACTTTATTCAATAAGTATTATTTATTTTTACTCTATTTGATTTGGTACATATTATTTTATTTATTTTTATACTTTGTGGTGGTTATTTCACTGATAGTTATGCATCTAAACAAGTATAAGAGTGACCATTTATATTTAATCCTTAGTGAATCTATGGAAAAACTGAGAGTGTTTCCTTTGCTCAAGGCTGAAATGCTACAAGACTATGGGTTCTCCATCTGAAGTACACCTCACACACACTGGACCGTTTCCAAAAATGCTGACACCTGCAAGCACTATAGGATTTGTTGTTTCGTTCATCTGATGTGCAGCACAGACACTGGTATTTTTGTAGACTCCCAGATCGTTTTAAGAGGCAGCCAGAAATGGAACTCTGTTCTTAAAAGCTAGAGCTGCCATGTCCAATACAGAAGTCAGTAACTACAGGGAGCTAATTAATTTTAAGTCATTGAAATTAAATAAAAACTAAGACTGAGCTCCTCAAGCACTCTTGCCCATTCAGATAGCAGATTTCAATCAGCTCAGAAAGTTCTAAGGGGCAGTCTGGTCTGGAGGCCAAATCAGGTGCCCTCAGCCCAGCTGCAACATGGAAACATTCATCCTGGGGAGCAGGTTAAGCTGTGCCCCTAGACCAAACCAGTGAGACCAATATGTCTGCGCTGAGCACACCAGAGCCCAAAAACCTGGGCAGGGACCGAGGTCACTTCCCCTCCAGCTCCCCTTGCAGCAGCCTATAGTAAAAATAAATCTGCCCAATGAAGCTTAGGACAGGATTCCAGGTTCTGCAGCTGGATTGGCCTGAGCATCTAGGACCAAAGCATTCTTTTCTAAGTATTTGAAACTTAATTTTGTGTATACAAAACTAAACCCAACCCCTGAACTTGTCTTTGGGGTCCCTCAGGCTTAGGCCTCTCCAACTCACAGGTGCATGGGTGGGTGGGGTGCTGAGTATCCCCAACTTAGTTCCCAGATTGAGTCCCCAAACTTGAGACATGGATAGATGAGTGGATGGATGGATGGATGGATGGATGGATGGATGGATGGATGGCTTCCCAAGGTTCCACTGAGGGCCAGCAGACCAGTCTGGTATAATGAAAATAACCAAAAGCTTTCAGTAGTCATTAGAAAAATAAAGAAGTGACAAATGCACCCCAAGCCAAAAGGAGAGGCATGGACAGGACTGGTAGGAACTGTGGAGGGAGAAGAGACAAAGGACAGAATGGACTGAAAGAGGATGGAGTCAAGAAGGAAAAGGTGCAAAGCAAAAGACTCTGTGGACAGAGGTGCAGAGAGACATTATACATAATGAGGGAAGTCTGGGGGCAATTCTAAATGCAGATGGAAGAAGCAAAAGATGGAGATCTGGAAAGGGAGCACGGTTTAGCCAGAGGGAGACTGGGAGGGAGAACCACGAGCCCCCTGCTCTGAAGAGGACCTAAGGAGGACACTCAGTGAACTCACAGAAGACAGGCCCAGAAGTCCTGGAAATGCAGGGGGTGGCTGCAGGAAGACCCACTGCAACCTCACTGAGACCACAGAGGGGAAAGAACAACTGGTGACAGCAGTCATCATCATTCCACAGTGAAGACCGGAGAATCAGGAGTAGCCACTGAGTGCAAAGTATTCATTGAACTAAATTTATTGAGTTCTTTTTTTTCAAAATCAAAACTATCACATAGCTGCTGCTGTTACTTCCTAGGACAGTTATTATTTTCACAATCTTAGAACTGTCAATGCTTTTGCTTCAATTGATAAGAGTGAAAGTGTTCTTTGGTCTAATCACGGTGGCAACACAGAATCCACTTGCAGCCCCTGTGCCTCCCTCTGCTCCAGATAGGTCACCCTAGCTACCCAGCATTCAAGCCAACTGCTCTCCAGGCAGACAACCCCATGTGTTCCCATCATTTCCTCTCAGGAAATGGCAGCCTCTGATATTCTTCAGATATTTATGAATGTAAGTTTACATTTCAACTTGTTTTAACTACAATCTTAATAGTTAGAAATACAAAATTAAGATAAATGTTTAGAAAAACCAAAAACATCCAACTGGTTATAGGAAAGAAGGTTCTGAGAAGTTGTTTAGTAAATTATCCATTCTGCAAATTAATAGTTGAGGAACTGATTTCTGACAAACTAGCCTTCAGTGACCTGATCATACGGAGAACTGGTTTTCAAGAAACTGGCTGTCTCCAGGAGTGAGAAGACACCCAGTAAAAGGCCCCAAGGCTCAGTGCACCCATCCTCCTCCCTGTGACAGATCACCCACTGGACAGAACATCCTGTGTGTGGCCCTGGGCTACTCCAGTACAGGCCGTAGTCAGGCTGGACCGCAGGGTTAACATGCTCAGGGTCAAAATCGAAAATAAGTTTATAGTCCCTTTTCTCTGCTGTCTTTGTGGTCTCAGAAACTCTCCACTAGGCCTATAAAAATGCTGAGTATGATAACAAAAGTGAAACATCAATTTCCTCCACGTGTCCTGCAGTAACCAGACTGTCCACTTCTCCCTCGCTAAACTCTCCCAACTCAGGCAACAGTAGAGGCACTGAACTCTCCAGAAGAACCCAGAAATTACATGGGTTTCCTAGAGTTTCTCAAGATGAGCAGAAGCTCAAGGATCAAAACTATTGTCACAAAGACCTGCCCTTCAATCACTGTTCCACCATCACTAGCCTTGAAAGACTTCCACAATCTCTGGAGCCTCAGTTTCCCCATCTGTAATGATGACAATTATACAGTAGTATCCAGACCACACAAAAGATCTCATATATGAGACCAGCACAGGGCCAGGCACTGGGCTCAGCTTTCTATAAGAATCAGCTGTGGGGGCCGGAGATTTAGCTCAGTGGTTCCGGCGCCTGCCTCACAAGCACAAGGTCCTGAGTTTGATCCCGGTAACCACATACAATGCTGGGCGTGGTGATTCATGCCCACCAGCAATCAATACCACATACCACAGTGCCAGGCATGGTGGCTCATGCCTGTAATCCCAGCACTCGGGAGGCAGAGACAGGAGGATTGCTGAGTTCAAGGCTTGCCTGGGCTACATAGTGAGCTCAGGGCCAGCCTGAACTACAAAGCAAGACCCTGTCTCAAAAAAAAAAAAAAAAAAAAAGAGAGAGAGAGAATCAGCTGTGGGTTTTGCTGTTGCTATCAGCAGCCTGACATTGAGGGCTCCCGCCCAGTCTGGCCCCACTGCTCCCTTTTCTCAGGGCTGCACATGAGACTGAGTCTACCAGTAAGACCTGAGCCCTGCACCCTTCCACATACTGGAATACCTTCCCTTCTACCTCTGCAAAGCCTGTCCCTGCCCATCAATCCGTGTGAGTGGCCTTCTCCAGAAAGCCTTCCAGGGCTCCCAGTGTCCAGGGTTCTCCCTCCCAGATGAGCTGGCCCATCATTCAGCCCAAAAGAGGTGGCATGGCCTTCCACTAAGCATCTGCATGGGAAGGTAGCTCAGCCTGAACTGATTCCAGCCCCAAACCCCTGCGCAGTGGGGGCTGCTGAGCACCAGTGCTGAAGGAGATAGGCCCAAGAGGGCCCAGCAGAAGAGGCCCAAGCAGTAGGCCTGGGCCCCAAACCTTGTAGGCCTCCTTCAGAGAGCTCAGTGAGACACCCTCAGTGTCCCTAGAAACACCACACTCTGCACCCACTGTCAACACAGCTATAACAGATGGTAGCAGACCCTGCTATTCCCTTGCTAGGAATATACTCGAAGGAATTAAAAGAATCATATCATAAAGACATATGTGCACCCATGTTCATAGCTGCTCAGTTTGTGATAGCCCAATCTTGGAAACAACCCCAATGCCCATCAACTGGAGCCTGGATAAAGATGTGGGTTTTTTTTAAATAAAATGGAGTATTGCTCTGCCATAAAGAATGACAAGTTTCATTCATTTATGTGCAAATGGATACACCTTGAGGACATACTAATAAGTGAAATAAATAGATCACAGATATGTTAATACCATATCTTTTCTCTGGTATGAGAACCTGTAGATGTAAATGAGTTCTAGATGGTATAATAGATTTTGTGAAATAGGAAATATTCAAAAGGAACATGGTGAGGGGAAAGAATAAATATGATTTGAAAAGAAAAAGAAAGCTCATGCATATAGAGGGTGGGGGGTTATGGGGTGGGTAGATAGGGGTAAAAATGAGAATTAACTCCAAGATTGATTCATTTATGTGCAAATGGATACACCTGGAAGACACACTAATAAGTTAAATAAATAGATCACAGCTAGGCAAACACCGGATCTTCTCTTTGATATGAGCATCTGTAGATGCAAATGAGTTCCAGAAAGTATGACAGTCTTTGTAGAAGGGGAAATTTCCAAAGGAAATTTGGTGTGGGAATGTAATGAGGGAAAGGAATAAATATGATTCTGAAAGAAAATAAAAGAGCATGTATATAGGGGGTGGGGAGGTATGGTGGGTGGGGATATGGGTAAAAATGAGAATTGACTTGTGTCATATATTGGTACAAATTCCCCAATGTTATGTGTGATTGTGAGACGTATACAAATTGTACCAATAAAGGATTCAATTTTAAAAACAATGAGAATTAACTCGTGTCATATACTGGTACAAATTCCCCAATGTTGAATGTGATTGTGAGCTGTATATAAAATGTACTAATAAAGAATTTAATTTTTTAAAAAAGATGGTAGCAGTTGAATTTTTCTTCCAAGCATGTAAAATTTCAAATTTCCCAGGTGTTTTGGACCCTGAGACCCTTTCCAGGTTCCTGAACCCTCCTCCCTCTCCTCTCCATGCTCAGGGTAAATGAGCTAGGCCTCCAGGCCTCAGCTACCAGTTGCCCCACTTCCCAAACAAAGGCTCCCTTGTGAGTAGGATCACAAAACAGCAAGTCCACACTTGATCGTTAGACCTAAATGTCTGTAAACAGCACTGGACACACAGATGCACCCCTGCAGAGCCCTGTCATCAGGAACCATGGGCCCCTTACCCTGACAAAGCTCATCACTACACAGGCTCAACCAGGCACATCTCCCAGTTACTCACACCCATTAACAGGACCACCAGCCAGGCTACAAGCTGGGTTGGTCTAGCCCAACCCTGTCACTGACGTATACTGTTCAGGGCCTCAGTGGCCAGAAAAGCCATCCATCACCTACCTGGAAGGGGTCATCTATGTCCCTCTGACTTGGCTTCTGCTAGTCCCCTCCTCACCTGGAGACCCTGTCCATGTGTAATGAAATAACAGAAATCCCAGCAAGAAAGATACCAGGCTGTTACCTGTTACTATGTCCTGACTTCTAAATCATGAGTCACACCTCGAGGCCCACTCCTTCCACACGGCCTTCTTCACTGGTGCTGTGCTGTCTGCAGCTTTACCTGCCTACCTCCTGAGTGTGCTGCTGGCCCCAGCAGCATGGACTGGGCAGGGAGGGAGCCCCACGGGGAGCCCCGCCCCAGGAGCCTCTGGGCCAGAGTGAGAGATCAAATACCTTCTTCTCCCAGGGCACCTGCTACCTGTCCAAACTCTGACACCTGAGGCCAGCCCTGGAGCCTAGGCAGCTCTCAGCTGTCCCACTATGGGGTTCTGAGGCCGCAGTTTCTCCTCAGCATCTACTGAGGACCATGGCTCCTGGTTCTGGAGAGGCAACACTCAAAGGACTCTAGGACCCAGTTCTGCAGTCTGCATCCCCCTAGCTATACCTTCCAGCCTGGAACCATCCATTCCTTCGCCTCTTACCTGTTCCTCCCCATCGTCTCGTGGTCTTTGACCACCACATGAAGCTCAGATCCCTGGTCCAGAGGGATGCCTTTAAGGTCCCATTCAAAGCCCTGGAAGAAAAGGAGAAGCTGTATCTTAATCTGTGGCCCCAGGAGAAGAAACTGTCTGCTTGTCCTCATGGCCCAGGGCACTGAGCAGATGAGTGACTCCGGAGAGTTACTGAATGGATGGGTAGGTGGGAAAATGAATGAATAGGAGAATTCAAGACTTTAGGGCTGTCAGTGAGTGTTGAAAGCACCAGCAGTGCAGGTCATGCTCTCATGCACCCTCCCAAGCCAATTCTCTTTCCCCAGGAAGCTGAGTCAAAATTATATTTAAGGACCGGAGGGTTAGCTCAGTGGTTCCAGCGCCTGCCTCGCAAGCGCAAGGTCCTGAGTTTGATCCCCGGTAACCACATATAATGCTGGGCGTGGAGACTCATGCCCACCAACAATCAACACCGCATACCACAGTGCCAGGCGTGGTGGCTCACGCCTGTCATCCCAGCACTCGGGAGGCAGAGACAAGAGGATTGCTGAGTTCGCGGCGGCTTGCCTGGGCTCCATAGTGAGCTCAGGGCCAGCCTGAACTACAAAGCGAGACCCTGTCTCAAAAAAAAAAAAAAAAAAATATATATATATATATATATATAAAATGTATGATAGATTTTTGTAAAACAGGAAATATTCACAGGGAATGTGGTGGGGGGACATAATGAGAGGAAAGAATAAATACGATTTTGAAAGAAAAAGAAATAGCATTATGTAAGGGGGGGTTGTGGGTGGGTAAGGATATGGGTAAAATGAGAATTAACTTCTGTCATACACTGGTATGAATTCCCCAATGTTGAGTGTCATTGTGAACTGTATATAAAGTGTAACAATAAAGAATTCAATTAAAAAAAAAACAAATTATAGCTGGTGAGCTGTAGGTTCTCAGGATCCTACCACGACCATTGTCTTTGTCCAGAAACCAGGCCTGTGGTGGGCAGGGCAATAGCCATTCAATTCGCTAGGGCCAGGAGGCTGTAGATGACACTGTGGGCCACCAGCCCATCCCTCCTTGAAGACATCACTGTCAGCAGTGACAGTGCTAGCACAGACAGAGAAAGGCATGGTGAAAAGCTCACATACCTCATTCCACACAGGGTTCACGCTGTTCTTGATGACTTTGGTTCTCTTCTTCACCCCTAAAGAGACACAAAAGAGAGAATGGAAAGATGCAACTGGCCTGCACTCCCCACCTGGTTAGGTTTGGGTGCTGAGACTGACACTTTGGCCCAGTCACGAAGGAATTCCTGCCAGACCAAGAGACTCCCTGAGAAACCCACCAAGGAAAGCCCATGTCAACCCATGGCACTCTCTCTCTCTCTCTCTTTCTCTCTCTCTGTCTCTGTCTGTCTGTCTGTCTCTCTCTCTCTCAACTCTGGGATTTCAACAGCAGCCTCATGACAAAGATGTTTTCACACACACACACACACACACACAAAAAAAAAAAACCCAGCCTGACTCTTCTTGATGAGTTTCTATTGCCATTTCTGAATTTTTAAATAAATGTTTTGAATTATAAATGTTCTTCTTCTAAAAATGAAGAATATTCTCTAGAAGTTATTCCATTTTTCTTTTTGAAAACATCCACATTCACATACTGTATGATTCCATTTATAGAAAATGTCCAGAGTAGGCAAATTCATGAAGACAGGAAGCAGATACATGATTTCCAAGGGAGGACCAGGAGAGGATGAATGGAAAGATGAATTAATGAATGTGCAAAACTGCACTTAAGAATCATCCAAATTGTTCACTAAGTAGTTTAAGTGGTGAATTTTACCTCCATGAAAAAAACAATTCCTCTCTCCTCCAAAGCCTTGGAGGGGTTTATGTGAAGCAAACTGCCCTGAGGCAGCTTTCTCTGCCTGAGGGAATGGAGAAGGCTTTGGGTGAACAAGAACTTAGGCTGTAATGACTGAGACCTGACCTGGGGGATCCCAGATGTCAGACCTGTATGAAAGGGTAGATTTCTGTGCCCAGTGCTGTGGGGCAAGTGAGCCATGAAGAAAATGTGGTAAAGGGGAGAATGCCTAGTGCCTGGCTCTGTAACTCAGGGTGGGGGCCTCTTCTCATGAAATATCTGGGCTGGGGAGGATGGGCCTGGGCCGCAGCCCTTGGCCTAGTGCTGAGTCCAGCAAATGCATTTCTTTCTGAGTAATCCAAAAGGAACGAAGGGAGGGAGGGAGGAGAAAGGAAAGAAAGAAAGAGAGAGAGGAAGGAGGGAGGGAGGGAAGGAAAGGAGGGAGGGAGGGATGGAGGGAGAGAGGAAGGGAGGGAAGAGGGAAGAAAGGAGAGAGGGAAGGAAGAAAGGAAGAGTTTGGACAGAGTTTCTGCCTTACTCCTCAAGGTGATACCTACTGGATTGATAGGATCAGAGTGAGGAGTGTCCCACGAAGTCCACTAAGATGTGGACCCATCTTTCCACAAAGATTTATGAAGAGACAAAAAGAGCTACTGAGAATCCCAGAAGAGAAAGCATCTAATGAAGCTTTGTTCTGCAGCATTTTGTAATAAGAGGAACACAGAACAGGCTAAACATGTCGGCTTTTACAGTAAGCATCAGGAACAGACACCTGGATGTTCAACAGACAATGGAAAGTGTTCATACAGAACATTACTTGTGAGAGTCCCAGTGAAAAGCTTTTGACCTCCACCTGGACTGCTCTACTTTCAGGAAATAATGGCTGCACTGGCAAAGTCCTGAAACCTCTAGATATTCTCCAAGAGTACCAATTCCTTCAGAGCGGGCATTGTGGGTGCTTCTCCAGTCTGATTAAAGCAGCCCCTGACAGGTCATCCCCTATCTACCAGGTTCTGAGCAGGGAGAAGAGAGAGGTCAAGGGTAAGGGTAAGGGATGTGGAAGAATTTGGAGAAGATGAGATGTGGGGAGGACTTGGCAGATTCTAAGGCAATTATTTTGAAAGCAGTTGTCCCAATTACTTGATTCCTCTAGAGATTCTGATAAACCTCTCTCAGTGGGAGTGAGCTCCCACCCACTTCCTCCTGGTGAAAATCGTGATGCAGGAAAGATGGCAGGCTTTGGAATGATACAGAACACTATGGGTTGGTCCTTTTCTGTGATTACTGAGAGGATATTTCTCCAACTTTTGGGTCCCAGGATATCACTCTTCACAATTATTGTGCCATTAAGGAGATTTTATCAGGTGGCTTGTGTCTATCAATTGTACCATGTTAGAAATTAAAACTGAGCCATTTTAAATATTAATTCAGTAATTGATTTAAAATGACAAGCACCCCGATACATATCAACATAAATGATATATTTCTATTAAAAAAAAAAAACCTCTAACTTCCAAAAACAAAAGAAAAAGAAAAAAGATAACATTGCTATCCACTTTTGCAAATCTCTTTAGTGGTTGACTGGATTATTGTCTATTTTTGTGTTCAATGTATTGAAACATCCCCTCTTGGTTGCTAAGAGAAAGAAAGTCCAGCCAGATATGTCATTAGAAAGAGGTGCATGTTTTAAGGAACTTTCAGGTAATTGTGAATATCCTTAGAAAACACATTAAACAATAGTAATCCTTAAACTTTTTAAAGGTAAGTTACAATGTGAAATCTGGATCAATGAACATTTTGTACTCTGTTTATTCTATCTTGTATTTTCAAAGACTGTTTTATCCATTTGTGATTCTATAACATCTACATTGTGTTGATCATTTGGAAAGTTTTTATTCAATGAGCTACATAGTTTTCGGACATTATATTAAAAATCACATTCATTAATATCACTACCAATCTCATTGAAACAGCCTATAATCTGTGAAAGTGGAAGATATGCTTTCTAAGTTTCCAATTTTTTTTCTCCAAAGAAATAAAATGAAAAATGTCAGCTATTTTTGTTGAAGTAAGAGGCTCATTTGTTTGTTCTCAAGAAAAATCTTGGGGGTGAGGTCATAGCACTTGCTTAGCATGATCAGGCCTGGGTTTGATCTCCAGTACCACAAAACAAAAAAGCAAAGAAAGATGCAGGGGAGGGAGGAAAGGAGAAAAAGAGAAAAAGAAAGATCTGCCAAATGTTCTAAATAACCATAATTTGTCACTCATTCTTCCAGTAAAATAGAATTCCATGAAAAAACACATAACCAACTAGTGGCTAGTTCAACTTGTAACTTAAACAGTTAAGGAAATGCTTTTCCTTTTGAAAACTTCCATTCTTCAGTGTACAGCAAAAATATCCCTTGCTCATTCTCAATTCGCTTTATAAAATATTATAAACATGTACTAGAGGATTAAAATTAACATTTTTTTCTGCTTCATCAGGGAAATTCTTATGTGAAAACAGATTGTTTTTTAAAATGTGAGTACATGCCATTAAAGAATACAAGGGCTACATTTTGTTGCCAAGGACTCGATTGGCATTAAGGTGCCCATGGTTTTATCTTCCATAGCTGTGTGGCCAACAGAGCAAATGCCAACACAGTGAAAAAGGGAAATAGCTTAGTGTCTCTATGAAGGTATTTTTGAGCTTTCTAATTTGTTCAAAGAGTTTTGAAAAATTCATGTTAAGATCTCAGACTCAGTTCTCATCTGCAAGGTTTTACTGTAATAATACTCCCAGAAAGCTCTGTGAAAATTCAACAAAGTAAGACGTAGCAGCTAAAATGTGAGTTCTCTTTCCCTCTATCCTCTCCGTGCTCTACTGTGATGCATTCGGTGAATTTCAGTGAACTTCTACTGACTCTTGAGTAGCTCAGTTGTTCCTCTGGTGACCCTCCCCTACTCTCCCAGGTTGGCTGTTCTCCTTGTGCCCCCTCAGCCACCTGGGACTTTACATACTGCCTGGCAGGGGAACAATATGCCTCTGTGTTGGCCTCTACTAGGCTCTTTATTACATGGCTCACTTCATTAGTTGTCCTAGAACCTAGCAAGGTGCCCAGGACATGGGTGTGGAATGAAGGGTCCTTTTCTTTCAAATTGGCTGCGAGTTCACTCCCTCACCAGAAGCACTGCTCTTGGGAAATGCCATAAGACTTCCTTAACCATATGGCTTTGTGCTGGTGGGTAGAAGTATTATAGGTAGAAAAGCCAGCTAGACATATGTAGGCAGATAAATAGGGCCACCTCTTGAAAGACTTGCAAAAAAGAAGACATCCTCAAAGGTCAACACCATAAATGAGGAACTACACTTCCAGATAGCAGTCACCGGCAGACCTCATTCTCCCAGGATGGAATGTCAAAATCTGGATCCAGCCCCTCCCTGGAATGCAACAATTGCAAAATCCCCAGATAATGGGCAGGACCTTGAACCACCTGGAGGAGTCTCCTGACAAGCAAAACCCTCTAGGGCTTGATGTATCATTGGACCCTATTCAAACAAAAAGTTGCTGAAGTAACTATGCTTGTCATTTACCCATTGGTTAGTCACAGTTTGCCCATTTCTTTCAAATCTTATTGGAAGCCCCCTCTGTACTCATGGTCAATTGTAACCCATCTACCTTTTTTGAATCTTATTGGTAGTCCCCTATTTTAGACCCACCTCACCTCGTGGCTTTGCTCCATAAAAGCCCTCTAAAAAGTGAGGTAAGGGGGTTACCCACTTTCTGGGTCCCCCCTTCTGTCTCTCTTAAGGCAGAAGCTTTCTCTCTCAATAAAATTTTCCTACTCAAACCTCCGCTGTTCCTAAAATTCATTCTTCAATTTTTAGAGAACACAAACTCGCGTTTCAGGTGGGGAGTTAGGCCTTAACTCTCCTGCGTCAGAAGGATCAGAGGAGGCACAGAGGGCCTAGAAGACCCTGGGAGAAACACAGGTTCCCCCCTAGTGCTGGTACAGGCCTGCCGTATGGATCACTCTGACCCCTCTTGTAGCCAGTGTTTCTGCGGCTCTCACAGAAGCTGAGCACTTGATGTTGGAGCCTTTCAGTAACATTTCCACCATATGCTCATGGGTAGAGCTCATCACCTGCCTAAGCCATGGCTCTGCTGGCAGCAAATTGATAACAGTGAGAATGTCTACTGCACAGGTTTTCAGGAGATATGAGCAGCAAGCCAAGTGTTCACTTCCCCTCCCCATCACAGACCAGCTTCCTGTGACTAAGAGTAACATGGACAATTCTCTCTGTAGCCTCTCTTGAATTGTCTGCTTGGAAACTTATTGCCCAGTGCTCCAAACTACCATAATTAGGCAACATGTTCATCAACTCCTAGGGAAAGCATCTTTTAGCCATTTTCTACTTCCTGTCTTCCCTGAAGATGAGGAAAACAAAATTTCATAATGAGATTTCACTACATCCCAGTCAGAATAGATAGCTCTGGAGTACTCTGGTTGACATCACGCAAGGGTCAGTGATGTACACTACACCCCAGCACACCACATGACTTATATACAACAAGGAAAGGGAAAGTACCATGGCTAATCACAAAGGAGTTAGTAGCTCCACCCTCTCCATAGATTTAGACATGTCCTGCCCTTGGTAATTAATTTTGACCTTGAGACACTTGGCCTTAAATGTGTCATTCAACAAAAGTGAGAGCTCACAGCTCCTGCTAGACAGAGGGAAGGGACCGAATCCTCTCTCCAGACTTCTGGGGTTGGGGTCCAGCAGGCACCCGTGAGAACTGTGCTAAGTCCTGGGGAGCTTCTCTAGACTGAAGGACTCAGCCAGTTGCAGTAGGACAAATACAGAAAGACAGATCATCTTGTCCATCTACATGACACTCAGAGGATTCAAAATCATAGAGATAAAGCAGGATGGCGACTGTCAGGGCTGAGAAAACAGAGAGAGTCAACGTTTAGTGGGGAACAGAGTTTCAGCTGAGGGAGATGAAGAGTTCTGAGGACAGATAATGGTGATGACTGCACAGCAGGATAAATGCAGTTTCTGTTTGTTTTGTTATGTGTGGTTTGGGTTTGGAGAGGTTTATTTGGGTGCTGAGGATGGAAAGCAGAGCTTCATGCATACTCTCTGTACCACTGAGCTGCACCCTTAGGTGCAAAACCTATTTATTACAGTACCACTGAAGTGCAGGCTTTAAAATGGTTCAGATGGTAGACTTCACGTGCTGTGTTTCTTACTGTGGTTTTTTAAGTCTAGGCGGGAAATGGTGAAGACACAGGTGGTGGGGCTGAGTCTACTGACCAGTATCAGGGTGAGGAGGGAAAAGGAGAAGGATCTGTGATGACCTCAAGCTCTCGCTGAGAGAGCACGAGTGGTCCTGGGATCTCCACCTAGAGACAAGCAGGGAGAACAAGGGGCATAGGGGGAGGGGGAGGCTTCTACCCCCACGTGACATATGCTTGGATGCTCTGGGGCCTTCAGATCCTGCAGCAGCCCCTAAACAGCCTTTCATTTATCCCACAAATATGCATTGAGGGCTTGTCCTGGCCAGAGCACTATCCTCCCATCCCGTTAAAATATCCACAAGGCAAAGAGAGTGACTGGAATTCAACTATCAGCAGAAAACCAGAAGGCAACAGCAACTGAGAGTCAAGGAGAGAGGCCTGGCTTCTGCTTCACACTTGGCACAGAGGCCCCTAACTGAAAGGGTACGTCCATTCTGTCTCCCCATCAGTGGACCTGACCCAGTGCACTCCAAGACCTAGGCGGCTATGAGCCGTCACATCATCATTACAGCACTGCTCTCCTCTCCCCTGAGATCCCCTCTCTTCCCATCTTTGAAAACACCACTTGGAACAACACAGTCCAGGAAAGAAGAGGCTGGGAGAGCAGTGGGCACTGGACATACTGGCTGCAAAGGGGTACGTGAGGCAGGTGGTCTTTAAACTCAGAGGCCAGTTAGAACAAGGAGAGAGATTTCCATCCAGTTCTTACTTGTCAGTTAAAGAAACTAAGTCATTGAGGAAGACATTGGAAATGTCCAAAAATGTTAATATTCTTAACCCTGTAGGTAAAGAGCACTTGCAAGTAATTAAGAAGAAAAATGGGCAAATGAAAAACAATTTAGTAAGAAATGAATGAAATGAATGCTAACAAGTAATGTTGAAATATCATCAACACTATTTGTTCCATTTGTTTGTTTGTCTGTTTTGAAGTAGAGTCTCCCAATGTAATTCAGGCTGGTCTAGAAATCACAGCAATCATCCTGCTTCTGCCTCCCAAGTGCTGTGATCACAAGTATGTGCCACCACGCCTGGCTCATGCACAATACCTGAACAGAAAGAAATTGTTAAAGGCTTGCATGATTTTAAGGAAATAAGCTCTCTCGTTTGGCTGATAGGACAGAAGATTTAGTACAGACTTTCAGAGAGCAATTTGGGAAATGCAGCAAAATCTTAATTACACTTCTGACATAAATATTCCATCTCTGGTATTTGCCCAAAGCAAATAAAGTCACAAGGATATTCCTTACAGTAACAATATAATTTAAGAATAGGATATATATCAAAAAACAATTAAATATAAATATAAAAATGATACAATCTAAATATCTATCAGTCAGGTGGTAAGTAATTCCACTGTGGTGCATCCATAAAATATTCTGCAGATAATCTTTAAAAGTTATATAAAATGACAGGAAGATTGCTGAGTTCCAGGCTTGCCTGGGCTACATAGTGAGCTCAGGCCAGCCTGAACTACAAAGCAAGACCCTGTCTCAAAAAAAACAAAAAAAAGTTATATAAACTACATCCTGTTAGAAAATACCTCTTCTTGAGGCCAGAGATTTGGTTCAATGGTTCCAGCACCTGCTTTGCAAGAGCAAGGTAGTTGGTTCAATCCCGGGTAACCACATACAACAATACTGGGCGTGGTGGCCACACCCACTAGCAATCAGTACCTCATACCACAAATGCCGGGCTTGGTGGCTCAAGCCTGTAATCCCAGCACTCAGGAAGCAAGAGGCTGAGCTCAAGGCTTGCCTGGGCTACATAATGAGCTCAGGACTAGCCTGAACTACAAAGTGAGACCCTGTCTCAAAAAAAAAAAAAAAAAAAAAAAAGCCTCTTTTTTTCGAGTAAAAATACAAATATCCAAATATTTGGGGATACAGATCTAGGATGGAATCACCTTTAGAGAGGCAGGTAGGGTTTAGGGGAGGAGGAGGAGACCAAGTTCCTCCTCGAGGGGGCAATATTACCTCGCTGTGTCCTTCATGAGGTGTCATTCAAGCAGGATTTTTCCATCTTAGTATTATTAATGTTCTGGGCCAAATAATTGCTCACTGTGGGTGCTGCAGGGCTGTCCTGTGCATTGCAGCCTGTGTAGCTGCTACCTCGGCTTCTACCCACCAGACACAAGCGGCACCTCGCTCTCCAATGCCTTCAATCCAGATGTTGCCAATGCCCCCCAAGGAACAAAATAACCCTGTGTTAACTCATGTGATTGTGTTTTAGGTACTTCACTTGTGTAGTAAATGTCATAAACTGGCTTTTTTTTTAAGGAAAAAATATCTTGGAAGAAACACATAAAATTGTTGAGTGAATTCAAGTCTCAGAGTTGGGATCTCTATTATCTTTGCCTCCTGCCTCTGTATAATTTGTCACCTGTACAGTGAGTACACATTATAGTTATAAAGAAAAAATAAAAAGCTCCATTTTCAATGTATTAAATTACTTCTAATATTTAATCCAGTTCGGAGAGGCCAATGCCCAACAGCCCACCTTCCTGACAGATGAGCCAAGGGTGTCCCTAAGAGCAGATAATCCTGGACGACCCCAGGTTCCTGCTGGGAGATGCAGTGGAGAAGGAGGCTGGAAGAGGGCAAGGCCAGAGAGACATGGGGAGGAGAGAGGGTTTGAGGGGTAAGAGAGAGAAAAAGTGAGTTATGACTCCTGGTTCTAGGCTAGGTGGCTGTGGAAGGAAAGCAGAAAGTCAGCAATGGGGGACACGGCAAGTCAACAAAACAAGGCTTTCAAGGAAACAAAACACTGAGCTCCAAAGCAACAGGAATCGAGTACCTCCCCAGCACTTAGAAAGTTCAGGCCACAGAATAGGTACTCAAGTATTTCCTAAATGAACTAAATGTATGGATGGGGGAGGGTACAAATAATCCCATTATAGGAACGGAAAACAGGGCAGGAGAAAGGTACAGATTATCAATGCTCATTCACATGTACAATAAGTCAGAACTATTTGCCACAGCCCAGTCACTCCAGGCACTTTTATGTAACTAATTAATTGATACAAGAACAAAGGTATAACGCGAACTAATTAATACCTCCTCCCTGATTTCCCCATACAGGGAATCCAAAAAGTGCCCTCTGTGTCCAGCCTCCCAGAGCTCATAGTCTATTTTGGGAGGCAGGTCCTGAAATTACATCTGAGGCCGGAATGCTCAGGGAACAACTGCAAGGAAAGTGAGGCCAGCCCAGCCCAGCCCCGATGAGGGACAGTCAAAAAATATGATGCGTGTTTAAAAATCGTTAAAATTTATCAGTAAAGAACATATTGCCATTAACCCCCCTCAAAGTACTCCCTGTGGCTCTGAACACACTTATCACACATTCCTGCCACTTTCTGAAGCAGTTCTCGAAGTCTTCCATGGATGTCCCAAGTTACACAGTTGTGGTTAACACAGTGTCCTGAATCAACCCAAAACATTCACCTTTTATGGCCATTTTGACTTTCAGGAAGAATAGGAAGCTGAACATCCAGACCCACTTGAAAACAAAGTGAATAAAGATAGATCATAATGTTCTTCAGAGCCAGCCTTTCCATTAGATGGTACACCACACAATGCAGTGTCCATCATATTTTTTATCACCTCTCATAAGTACACTCATGAAAGGGGACTTCCAGAACTGCTTCATAAACAAGGCAAGAATGATGGGATCGAGCCGGGCGTGGTGGCTCACGCCTGTCATCCCAGCACTCGGGAGGCAGAGACAGGAGGATTCTGAGTTTGAGGCTTGCCTGGACTCCATAGTGAGCTCAGGGCCAGCCCGAACTACAAAGCGAGACCCTGTCTCAAAAGAAAAAAAAAGAATGATGGGATCTATGTATTTGAAGTGACAGAAAATATTTGAAGGCGTTTAATAGCACTATATCTTTTGTTGCAATACATTTTTCAAACATTCACTGTAGGGCTGGGGATTTAACACAAGAGGTACCACACCTACCTTGGAAGCACAAGGGCCAGAGTTCAATCCCAGTACCACAAAAAAAAAAAAAAAAAAATATATATATATATATATATATATTATGCTGTATGTTTTAATCACCCCTTGTACATTTCTAGCCATATGCTGGAACCAAGTAGGCAGTACAGGGTGGCTTCTCATATATGGGCTGCCATTCCCTCTGTGCCTTCCAAATTACTCAGAGATCTATCACAAACACCTACTCTGTGGCCACACTCAGAGAAACCCAGCTTCCAGAGTGGATGAATCAGAGGAGCTGGTGAAGGAGTTTCTCAAAGCTCCCCACACCATTCCAGTGTGGTACAGCATAGAGGGCCTGAACCTGGATGCTCTGTAAGTTCTGGGTCTGATCCTGGTGGCCACCCCTCCCTTGGCAGCAACTCAGCTCACATGCTGTTGTGACCACCCTGTAGAAAAAGCACCTTCAGTTCACCTGTCTCAGTACCTTCAACTGTTTTTTCTCAGGGTGTGGTTCCAAAACGATCCATATCCTGTAGGTATCAAATGTTAATTCTTTCACTCTCCAGACTCGCCAGATCCCTGGGAGTCTGTTTATCGCACATACTCTACAGGTGTGTCCTGGCAGAGTGATGTGTGAGGACCACATCCAGATGGAGCGAGGTTCACAGGCACAACCTGGAATGGCTACAGACTGGGCCAGAAAAGCCACAAACACTGCACCCACTTGCGTTCCACATTAGGATGTGCCAATGGATGCACAGGACACTTCGCTGTCCTCAAGGAGCCCCAGCACCCAGAGTGCAGAGCTGAGTACGAAGTGAGGCGGGAGCAGCACAGTACTGGACCAGCAGCCCCGAAGAGGTGCTGGTGCATCACCCAGGAGACCAACAGCCAGAGCATCCTGGGCCCTTCACGCAGAGGGTGGCAATGAAGCTTTGAAACAGAAACTTCGAATGATTGGAGATGTTACATTCTATTATATTGAGTTTTCCTTGAGGCTCAACAGTGCAAATAAATAGTAAGGCTTTATAAAGGTAGGGGATACAGAGATCTGTGGAAGCCACAGGTACACGTGTTCAGGGTACCTGGCTGAAGCCACAACCAAGAGGAGTTAATCAGATTTGGTCACCCGCCTGTCTGAAGGGCAGCGCCCACTCCAAGGGCTGAAGTTCCCTTCCATAACGCCAGAACACACCAAGTAACTTTCCAGACTTTCCATTTCCTCGTCTGCAGAATGGCAGGAGCCACAGGACTGCTGCAGAACCAGGAAAAGATGTTCGAACAGACACAAGGGAGGTTCAGAGCATCTAAGCATCCTCAGCTGATGCGGCCCCAGGAGTCAGTGTCCTTAGGGAATCTTTTGACAATGGTGAGTTCCCAGGCTTTTTTTTTTCTTTTGTTTGCAAGGGGTGTGTGTGTGTGTGTGTGTGTGTGTGTGTGTACGGTGCTGGAGATGGTGCTGGAGATCAAACCCACAGCTTAACACATGCTAGGTAAGTGCCTTGCCCCTGAGCCACCCTGTCCTGTTTCCCAGTTCCTATCAGCCTAGGCCTAGGCAGCATGTGATGGAGAGAATTAACAACCTCCTTGAAGTTGCTCTCACATAGGGACAGCAGACATCATTTTCATTGATGAAAATGACAGTTTTATCTGGAAAGTTCCAAAGCACACTTTTAAAGGGGAATACATATAAATTTCCCCCATAACAAAGAACAAAAAACTACTCCTAGATCCTGGTGTGGTGGCATACACCTGTAATCTCAGCACTTGAGAGGCTGAGGCAGGAGGATTGCCAATATTCAAGGCCAGCTTAGGCTACATAGTGAGGTGAAGGCCAGCCTGAACTACTTCGAGAGACCTGGCCTTGAAAGAAATAACTACACCCCTAGAACTCTGCTAAATTGTGCTATTTATCTCTGATTATTATGGGGGAAGATGTGGAGATCATAGATCAGAACCAAAGAGCACCTTTGATACCCTGTTTTCAAACCTCCTGAAAAGCCTTTCCACCTCCCCTCCACAACAGACCGTCTTCTGTGATATGCATGTATTCTCAATTCCACAAAGCCCAGGGTACAGCTCCTCCCGAAGAGGAAAACATTTTCGCTTTATTTATCTTTTACTGCAGAATTGAAGTCCTGACTCACCGCTATTGTTCCTTCTCCCACTTTGACAGATCTTTCCTTTTCCTCTTCCCTCTTGAGACACCCTTTGCCTTCCCTGGGAATCCCTGCCTGAAGTCGGGGTGGAGACCCCCCCAAAAGAGGAGGACCTTCTCAGAGACAGAAACTACAGATAGTGACTTAGCTCCGGGAATTTGAGAAAACATCCTTGATATCTCTCAAAACTCCTGGATCAAGGCCATATCCATCTGTTCCTCTTCCTCCTGAAGATAGATGGACTCAATATGGCCAGGATTCAGTAAAGAAAACGCATGAATGAATGAATGAATGAATGACACAATTTTCAAAGCCTGTTGTCCTAACGCCCAGTTCAGCGGCCCTAATTCCTCCCTAACTTCAACACCCAACTTCCAGCCCAGCTTTATGCCCACTGCTCAGGAAGAGCTTAGACTTTATTCCTTCTGGATATCACCTTAGAAAAATAACTGATATATTAATAGCTCTTTGAATATTTCAAAAGTTCCAGGCCATACGTCACATAGGGTACCCTGCTCCGTTTCGTTCTTGTCCTTCCAGGGTTGGACTCCCTGACAAAGTAAGAACTGGGGCCTCGCCTGGGGTTGGCACGCAAAGCCTGCCACAGACCAGGAGGTGCCCACGGAGAGTTGCGCGGCACCGGGCTCTCACCTCGGAAAGTCAGGCTGGCCACAGGGTCGCTGCGCCGGTCCTTCTTCGCACTGGGGAGGCTGCTGGCCCTCACCAGCAAGCAGCACAGCATGGCTGGGCGGCGGTCCCGGCGCTCCGAGGCGCGGCGACAGGGCCGGGCAAGGGCGGGAGCACCTGGGCCGGGCGCCCCGTGAGCGAGCCGGCGAGCAGCCGCCCCAGAGGAGGCCGTCGCCTTCGCAGCGCTGGCCAAGAAGTGGCCGCCCGCGGGGGGCCCGCCGAGAGGACACCGGACACGCGCGGGGCGGGACCTCCCACGCCGGCCCAGGCCCGCCCTGCGCGAGCCGGCGGCGGGGCGGGGCTCGGGGCGGCTGAGGGTCCCCGCCCGACCGGGAACCGCGGCGCGGGACGGCGCAGCTCGGCGCCGGGGAGCCCAGGGCGGGCGTCTCTCCGGCGAACGGCCCTGAGCGGCCCTGATCACGGGAGCCTGGCGGTGGCTCCTTCCCAGCTTTTGAATTGACCGCGGGCCCGGGCTCCTCACCTCTGTATCCCAGCGCGCCCGCAGCGGGGCTGCACCTCCACCGGCCTTCCGAGTCCTCACCAACTAACCTCCTTTTCGCCCTAAACTATGGTGACTGGGGGGGGGGGGGCACCACACAGCACTTTCACAAGGATAATTTGTAGCTGCTGGGAAGCCTGTTTTGCCCATGTGGGAAAGAACACGGCGGCTTAGCACAGTGCTGGTCGTCCTGACCTCTCCTTCCAGCGGCCTTTACTCCGCCAGCTACCGCAGTATCCGCTGCCTCCTCAGTCCGCTCCTACAGCGCTACCCAATAGTCCTCTCTCCCCAAACCTGCCGTACCCTGTCCACACCCACTAGTAACCCGCTTCCTATTTACTGATCAGAAAACATCCTCGGGCTCCCCACTACCACCCATCTAACACCCACGGGCATTTGTGCCCAAATCCTTTGTTTTCTCTCCTATTTTTATGAATGAATGTAATGGACTCGGGAATAGATTCGCTTCAATGACAAGGCTCCGACAACTAACCCCAACACCAAGTTTTCCCTATCTTCTGGATCATTCCAATAACAGGTATGATTCTACTGCTCTTCATAAAGCATCCTTTTTCTGGGAGCAGTGGGTGGTACCTGACTGTAATTCCAACTATTAGGAGACTGAGGTAGGAGGACCACAGGTTCAAGGCCAGCCTGGGCATCCTAGGAAGACCTTGTCTCAAAAACAAAAAATGAAAAGGACTAGGGATGTAGCTCAGTAGTAGAACACTTGTCTAGCAAGCCCTGGGTTTAATCAGGCCCCAGTAACCACACACACACAAAAATGCTTCCCCTTCAACTCCTCCCCCCACCCAAATCTGCCCTGTTAGAACAGGGTCCTGGCTATGTAGCCCAGGCTGGCCTTGATTTCCCAGTGCTCCTTCCTCAGCCTTCCAGATGCTGGGAATACAGCAGTGTGTCATCCATCACACCCAGTTTCATAGCTCGTGTGTGTGTGTGTGTGTGTGTGTGTACAAGACACATGCTCCGAGCATCAAACCCAGGGCTTTGAGGGTGCACAACTACTGAGCTACACCTCCAGCTACATTGCTGCCTTTACAATAGCCTCTGAAAAAGCTGTTCATTCTTTCTGTCTCCACTGTTTCTCCTCTCTCTTGAACCATTCAGTCATGCTCTCAACCCTGTTATGACACAAAACTATAAATTCTATCAGCTGTACTTCAGAAAGTAATCAAAAAGGGAAAAGTTTTTAAAAATTACCTAAAACCCCACTACCTGTCACCATTTCCATTGGAATCCCCTAATCCGAAGCTGCTGTCATCACAAGAGGCTCGAATCTGCCCAATCATCACAAAAGGCTTCCTCTGCGTCCCTGGCTCCTGCCCTTTCCCGCCCACTCACAGTCTGTTCTGCACCCAGTCAGCATTACTGGTGTCACTTCTCCACTAAAAGTCCCTCTGTGGCTTGCATATCACCCAGAACAAAATCCAGAGTCCTTAAGTGACATTCAAAGCCCTGCCAGACCTCACAAACCTCTCCCGCCACACTTCTCCACACCTGTTAGCCTTCCAGTAGCTGCTTGGACATGGCAGGTCAGTACCCTGAAGGGGCTTTCTTAGCTGTTCGTGCTGACTGTAATCACCCCCTCTTCCCTTCTTTTAGGTTTCCACTCCCAACGGGAACTTCAAGCTCTTTCCTGCCTTGTTTATTTTTGCATCAGTCATTAGGTAACATATGAATCTTGTTTCTTTGCAACCATATCTAAAGGCATGGCATGACGTATTCTTAAGAAGTGGAAGTGCTATAGGAAGCTAGCAAATCCCACTGGGGTGGGGCATGGCAATGGAGGGAAAGGAAGGAAAGAAGATCAGTCTGAGGCTTTTGTCTTCTCAGAACCTTCTCTAGCTACTTGACCTCTTTTCCTCCTGACTTTACTCCTCATACCTGCCCTCAATATGTGGTGGACACTTGGCTTGCCCCAACATGGAGGGCGTTTCCTTTTCCAAGCATAATTCATTTGTTCAGGTATCCAGCTCCAGCCCAGGGTGAACCCTGCTGTGTCTGAAGCTGTCTCTTGCCACTGGCTTGGTGTAGCAGTGGACACACCCTATAAATTGTTCCCTTAAGGGCTCAGGCTTATATGACATGAAAGGACAAGCCTACTCGCTCTCCTGCTTCAGATGAATGATGTAGTATGTAGATGCAGTTGTTCACCAACCTAGGATGCCTGAGACCCAAGACAGCAGACCTGAGAGAAAAGTAGAGTAGGCCTGGATCCAAGGTAACACAATAAAGTTCTACATTGTATATGTCTTATCTCTGGCTTGGTAGTGTTATGTTTACACCTGGATGCCCCCTAAAGCATCATGCACTCAAATGAGGGACTTTTGAAAGATATTTGAATCGTGGTCAATGTGCTATTAGGAGGTGGGTCACTGGAGACATGACGCATTAGACTGCATCTCCCTCCCTGATTTCTTCCTTCTCTCTAATCCCTGGTTACCATGAATTGAACAGTTTTCCTCTGCCCAGGCCCTTCCATATGTGTCTGCGCCTGCTGAACATGGAATGAAACTTCTAAAGGTTGGGTCAAAAAAACTTCTCTTCCTGTAAGTTACAGGTGTTGGGCATCTTGTCCTGACAATAATGAAAGCAACTAAAACAGATTTAGGTACCAGAGAAGTGGGATCGTTGCTATTACACAACTTGGGCATGTGGCTTAGAAGCCACTGGAAGTGGCTCATGGAAAAATTAGGAAAGTTTTAGGGATACTGGCCACAGAAGCCCTAGGGGTTAATGACAGATTCTGGTCAGAGTTCAGAAGACCAGAATGGTAATAGCAGTGCAATGATTATTGGCTTAGATTTCAGTTGGAACAAGGACTCTATTGGCAGTTGGGCTAGATATATGTGTTATGCTCTGGCAAAGAAAAAAAATTGGTCTACATTTTGCTCATATCCAGAAGAGATTTCAAAGTGATCCAATGTTCAGGTTGTTGCATAGGTACTATAAGCAGCTTTTAGCCAGGTTTATACTGAAAATCATGAGGAAAAAGCCCATTTGAAAAATTTTCAGTTTTGGCAGAAAGAAATGACTTTAGCAAGGTGTGCTGGTGTTTGCCTGTAATTCCAGCACTCAAGAGGCAGAGGCAAGAAGATTGCTATGAGTTTGAGCTCAAGCTCAACTTGGACTACATACAGAGTTCAAGGCCAACCTGAATAACATAGCAAGACCCTGGGGGAGGGAGTGCAAAGATAAAATAGAGGAAAGTTTGGTTGGTAAAAAGATTAGCATTAAAAAGAAGCAAAGTACTTTACATCAGTAGAGCAGGAAAGATACCTTGAAATTTCTCAGAAATCAACAAGATATCACCTTTTGCAGGCTACAAAATATAAAAGTGAAAGACTTTGCTATGAGAAGACAGTCCCAGGGCACTGAGCTAGAGAAGGGCTGCAGTGCTCAACTGCAGAAGCACACAGAGGCCTTGGCAGCCATGAAGCAAAAGAACCTGATTTTGGCTGGAGCCAGCAGCAGATCTCAATGTCATCCAGATGGTGCTATCTTTGTGGGTATGAAGAATGCAAGAGTACTGGGGTCAGAGAGCTTCCACCAAGATTTCAGAAGAAAACTGGGGAGGCCAGGTAATGTGCTCCACAGAGGGCATTGTGTGAAACTGTGACAGTGAAACTGAAAATGCAATGCAGACCCAAGAAAGTTGAAGAAGTCAGGAATGTGGAACGTCTGAGGAAGCCCTGCAGGCAGTGAGCGAGCCAGCCCAAAGAAAGGCCACAGGAGTTACAGTCACTGGCAGCTCCACGTGGCAGGAAAGCCCAAGTCATCTGAAGTTTGCGTCTCACCACAGCTGGTCCAGCCACAACTTGCTTGGGGTGCTGGAGAAAGAGCTACAGTATTTAATGTTTGCTCTACTGGGTTTTGGCATTGTTTTGATTCCATTCCTTTTTATCCCCCATTTCTTTCTATTCCCTCTTCCTCTCTTTTGGAATGGGGTTGTTTATCTTGTATCATTGTTAATTTGTACAGGGGCTCACAGCTAAATGTTTGCTCAGAGGAGACTTTGGATTTAGACTTTTCAGCAACACTGGAAAAGTTAGGGTTTTGGCAACACATAGAGATGGGTTAAATGCATTTCATAGAAAGAAATTCATGAGTCTTTTGGGGACCAGGGAAAAAATGTTATGGTTTATATCTGAATGTTCTCCCAAAGCCTCATGTAATCATAGGTAGAGATTCTGAAGGTGACTGAAGCATGGGCAGTATAGCTAAAAATGCTGTTAGGAGGTGGGGTCTGGTCAACAGGGCTGAGTCATTGGAGGTATACAGAAAAGTGTACCTCCTTGCTGAGTTTCTCCCTTCTCTCTCTCTCTTTCCTGGCCACCATGAAGAGAGCAGCTTTCTTCCACCCAGGTCCTTCCACCATGGGTTTCTCTCTTTCAGCCTGCTAACTATGGACTGAAACATCTAAAAGGTCAGCCAAAATACACTTCTCTTTCTTTAGTTACGTGTGTTGGGTATTTTGTCCCAGCGACAAGGAGAGTGACTAAGAAAGGGAGTTAGGTGAACTAGTCACAGACAATTTATCAGTTAAGTCTATTGAGTAAAGAGTTTCAGTTATTTGCTGTCTAAACTGCTCTTTCTGACACCCATACTTTGGTATCTGCCAGGTGCTACAGTTTCCAAATTCCTCTACCACCATCCTCTCTCACCCAGCCTATTGCCACATGTACCTCCTAACTGGCCATCTCACAGTCACGCTGGCAACTCTGCCCATTATCCACATTGCAGTCAGGAAATATCATAAAAATATGGTCAGGGCAGTGAGCAGACCTTGGAATGAAGCCCAAATTCCTCTGACAGGGTAATGCCATTCTGCCCTTGTGACCTGGGCTTCAACTCCAGGGAATTGTATCTAGACCATGCTGAGCTTACTTCTATCTACCCCCAAAGTGAGCTACCTCCTCTGTCTGCAGTTCCTTTGCCTACTCTCCTTTCAGGGTTACCCACATTGATCCCTAGGACTTCAGTTCAAATATCACATCCTCAGGCAAAGAGCTCCTGACCTCCCTGTCATGGGCGTCCTCTCTGACAAATAACCACATGGCAGTATTTTTTTCTCCTTAGTACTTATTACAATTCTAAGTAATGCAGGTTTGTATAATTACTTGTTTAATGTCTAGCTAGCCTGTGGAGCGATGAATGAGGGAAGAGACAAAAGTTGCCTTAGTAACTCAAGCAAGTCCTGTATATCTAGTACAATGGAGTTAATACAGTGGACTTTGCATATGGCTCTGGGAATGTGTTACACCTCAACCCAGTGGTTCTCAAAGAGAACCATACCTCCCTCTAGCGGGAGTTTGGGGTATTGTGAAAGTTTTGTGTTTTGTTGTTTTTTTTTCTTTGCTCCCTACATGCATCAGCATACCACCCTATATTTCCCCGGCTCTAATCCCTCCGAGTCAACAAAGGAAATCTGTATGGGGTTTAATATTTCCATAGAAATGTTTCAAAGTACTGCAACAAACTATTGGCTTGTGTCCAAGGAATAGAAGCTCCACACATCTCTTTTGCTTACCAAAAAAGCAATAGCTGGTGACCTGAACTCCGGAGGCCTCTTTCCCATCTTGACCTCCAACTTCCTGGTCTGGCTGCTGCAGACTCAGACAGGCCTTGAAACTCAACAGAGTTTCCTCCTTAGAGAATTTATATCAGGAAGGAGGCTCCAATGGAGAATGGGCTGAGACTGCAATTTATCTCCCCATATCTATTCTCCCCTTTTTCCATAAACATTTTCCATAGCGTCATCAGCACATGGTCACCCAAATGGATAAACTACATTTCCCAGCCTCTCCTGTAGTTAGACATGGCTAGATGTGGCTAGATATGAGATATTTCTCCTCTGTGATGCCCCTTTGCAATGCCACCTTTCCTTGGAGTCAGTCAACTGTGGACTGTAACTCCTCCAGCTCCTTTCCTCTTTTAACTTGTGAGTATCGGTTATTTTATTCCACCAACAAGGAAGTAACTAAGTTGGGGAGGGGTTTAAAGCCCCCTACCCAGCCCTAGAAGTGCAATTACTGAAGATGCTGGCTCATGCACCCACAAGAGAGGACTGAGATTAAACTAAGATCATGTCAGATGTTGGCACTGGTGTCCCTTCCCAGGCACCAGCCTAAATACAACATGTTATATCAAAATTGTGCCTTAATCAAGCATTAGGAGATTTTCCTTATGGATCTCGATTTGTAACTTCTTAAAAAAATCAGAGACTCTGGCACATGAACACCAGCTCTCTGCCCACAACGGATTGTGTGGCACTGCTGTGAGGGCCAGAGAGGGGTGGGGTGCACACTTGCCCCACCCTTACCCCACAGGCACATATACTTTTCCCTCTAGTCTAATCATAGCTACACCACCTGCCAGGCTCCCAGAGTTTGTGATCCGTGTTCTCTCTGTCACCTATTCGTTGTCCTCTCTGACTGTTGAGGAAGATTAGAGCTGGGCTATCTTGCCTTCTCTGACCAGGTTCTCTTGATATTGTCCAGTGCTTTGTTTTTTTCCAAAGGCTAAATATGGAGTGTCTACGAAGCAAACAGACCTGAACTTTCTGGTCAAATCATCATCCTCGAGAGGAACACTGCATACAACTTTACAGGATTCCTTCAAGGTGCCATTACTAGCATCGAAACTCTACAGAAATATGGATGACCCAATGCTTCCTTCTTAACTCCCACCTCACATAATTAAGGATGAGGGTCCCATGGATATCCCAATCCAACCAGCCAAGATTAACTGAGCATTGACTGAGCATTACATTGAAGTTTAGAAGGATAAATCCCCAGTACTCCCCCACCAGAAAAAAGTGAAGTGTAGAAGGCACTTGTGGTCTTGATTCCAGATCCATCTAGGGCTATGTAACTTCTAGGGGACAACTTTCCCATGGTGAAAAAGATCCTGGGCTTCTAGCCCTGCCCACCTCTTCCTTGCATGTGACCTGAGGCATACGACTCAGATTTCCAGTCTACTATAAATGCAAGAGGGTGACACTTCCCAGAGGTGTTTTAGAGGCCTGAAACACTATCTCTCCAGCCCACTTCCCCCAGGAAGTAGGTATGGGACAGAGGCCAGCACTCTCCCAGCTGGCATTTCCTAGGATGAACAAATACAGAATGAAACTAGCATGTAGGTAGTTAGGAAGAGAGTATCTTTGGCTAGTGGAAGTTTACAGGCCTGGAGGAGTCACCAGAGAATTTCCATCCCAAGAAATGCATAGCACCATTGTAAGGACCATGGCAAGCCATCAGGCAGGCAGACAGAAGCTTTCAGCTAGAGGAGTTGCTTTTGGAGAGGCAGCCAAAGGAGACAGGACCAAGGTGGCTGCAGGTAAACAGGACAGCTGCCAGCCACTCAGCTGGCAGGAGTTGATGGAATGGAGTGCTGATAACAGGTCTGACCAGGCAAAATTGATGCCAAACGACTCCTTGAATGCATGCAATGATTTTCTTTCTTTCTTCTCACTCTGTATTGGGGATTGAACCCAGGGCCTGAACACAGTAGGCAAGAGCTCTACCACTGAACTATACTACTAGCCCTTTTATTTTATTTTGTGACAGGGTCTTGCTAAGTCACTCACGCTAGCCTCAAACCTGAGAAGCTACCTCGGCTTCCCAAGTAACAAGGAAGACACTAGGATTGTGGGCATGTGCCACTGCACCTGGCAATAATGATTTCGTTGTACTGTGTACAGTACATATTAATTATAATTTTAAAACATGTGTTCGGGGCTGGAGATTTAGGTCAGTGGTTCCGGTGCCTGCCTTGCAAGCACAAGGTCCCGTGTTCAATCCCGGTAACCACATACAACAATACTAGGTGTGGTGACTCATGCGCACCAGCAATCAGCACCACATACCACAATGCCAGGCATGGTGGCTCATGCCTGTAATCCCAGCACTTGGGAGTCAGAGACAGGAGGATTGCGAGTTCGAGGCTTGCCTGGGCTACATAGTGAGTTCAGGAGCAGCCTGAACTACAAAGTGAGATCCTGTCTCAAAACAAAACAAAACAAAAAAAAGTATGTTCAATAAACTATAATTACAGTTAACATGTATCAAGTGCCAGGCTGCATATCAGGACTAACACAAACTCTTCAGAATCCTCCCTCGCATGTGAGTACTGATAATCAATACTTTACAGATGAAAAAAGCGAGTCCCAGAGTGGTGAGGTGCCTTGTCCACAGACACAGCTGGACAGTGACAGAGCTGGCTCATAAGTGGTGATGAACACAACACAGAGGATATAGAAGAATATGAGAAGTTGATACACAGGCTGAGATCAGGTTTCCCCATCTATGCCAGACCTGGGTTCAGATCCTGACTTTCCACCTTTTACTGCTTGTCTCTGGTGAATCAGAACTAAAAACCTGGCATAAAGTAAACTAAAGATGAGAAGATGCTGGAGCCAGATCACTATGGCTTGAGTCCATCCCCAGTATCTACCATGTGTAGCTTTATGAAAGTTACTTCATCTCTTTGCTCCTTAGTTTTCTTATCTGTAAACTGGGAGTGATGATAGTTGTTACCACATGTGCTTTCTAGGAAGATGCCATGATGTTGAAAGTGTCTGGTGCCAATATTAATTGGACCACGAGGGGCCACACTAAATGTCCTATTTAGAAGAGTCCCTGGCACAATAAGCATGGTGTCAGATACATAGACCTCTTTCATAGGATCATTGTGGAATGTTAAAGAAACACATCTGAAAATAGCATGTTGCTTGTGCTCAGTGAACGTCTATGCCTGCTCCTCATGATGAAGACATATTTCAAACACCACGACCCTCCATCTTTTAGTCCTCTGTCTGACACTGACCCTCAGCTGTACTTGGAGTCAACCAAGCCCATTCAGGGTACTCCAGCTCCAGCCTCTCTGTGCTGGCTCCAGTCTGCTGTCCTGCGTGTGGGCAGCACATGGCATGCATTCCAACGCATGTTCCTGTACATGAGCCAAGGATCCTGAGAACAACAGAAGTCACTGTGGGGTGGGGGTGGGCAGGAGCACTCTAGCCACTGCGTGACCTTGGCCAGGCCCCTGCGGGTCTCCCTAAGGGAGGAGGATATTCTTATCTTTTGTGGTTACACAGCTGCTGTGAGCATGAAATGAATTTAGTGCTGGAACAGAGGTAACACTATGGGATGTTATCATCATCCAGCCAGAGGAGGGATTTTGTGAGACAAAACCCCAAAGAGTCCAGGCAGCCAGATCCAGGCCAGCTGGTGAGGAAAGTCTTCCCAGAAGGGTGTTTTGCCTTCATCTGTTACCACAGATCAGAGCCTTCTGTGCAGTCATTATCTGTCAGCATGTAGGAAAGAAGGCAAGCTGGCCTGAATGCTTCAGGGAGGCCAAATTTGGACATGTGTTTGGAGCTTGGCTAATGCAGGGAGAAGAACATGGCTGGGACTGGTGAGGGGAAGGTCTGTCCTGTTCACTGCCTGGTGGTGACACCGATGATGAGAAGTCAGGGTTGCAGCCAGCCTCCTTTCCAGGCTCAGGGATCATGAGGGACTCAGACAATATATTTCCTTTTTCTACAGAGAACTCTGGGCTATGAGCATGGAGATGGGGGAGGGTGCTCCTCAGACAGACCCTTGGGGCTAAAATAATGACAAGAGAAGAGCCCACTGCAGCAAAACTTGCTATGGACAAAGCATTACTGGGGTTCAAAAGTGCTTCCCATTCATTATTCATTCTTTCCTTCGAGTCTGGCCGGGGTGGAAGGGGGCGGGGTAGGAGGTGGATTACCAAGTAGGTTGCAGGGGATGTCGTCAGGAGCACAGAGGGAAACCTGGTCAAGGTTGAGTGGACGCCAGAGGAGACAAAGCTCCAAAGAGTAGAGACAGCCGAGGACGAGGGTGCTCCGCGCACTGCACAACTGTGGATGGTGACATTCACAGAAGCTGGTCAGCGCTGCACCTGGGGGACAGTGGAAGGGGAAGTGGCCCAGAGCAGGAGGTGGCTGCCTACCACACAGGGGCCTGTCTTCTCTCCCTGGCAGCAGCATTCTTCCTTAAGGCCAGGGGATCTTTACATTGGGAATGGTGCCCCCTAGAGAGGTGAACGCGGGGTGCACAGCTTTCAGCCAGGCAGCTGAGCCAGCCCACTGGCTGGTCTGCCCAGACACGAGGATACAGACAGGAAGCATGAAAACACTCTTGTCCTCCCTGCTGGAAACACCTTGATAGTCCATTTCCTGAGGCTACTGTGGGAAACTGGTGGAAAATAAGTCAAAGCAGTACGTTAGGAACAAAGCACAGCAAGAGTGGCTCCCAGGCCCCTCCAGTACACAATGCTCTTCATGCCCTGGACTCATCCAGCATCTCCTCCAGCTCCTTCCTTGGTTCAACAAAGACAAAGACAGAAGAAGCCTGGACTCCCACACCCAGCAGTGGGTGCACCACATATGACACATTTGTGGTGCTGTGGCGTGCTCAAGCCTATATTCTCAGAGCATGGCAATATCTCACAGGCTCCAGGGTGGCATCTGTCTTGGGAGCATAGTGCTGGGAAACAGGTATACTCCAAAGCTGGTGAAACTGAAAGGGAAGGTCTGTGCTAGATGGCCAAGGAGTGATTGATGGTTGACCACAAGTCCGACTTCCTGGAAGATGGGTTGTGGCACGTAATGGAGGGTGGGAGGGGGCCCACAGAAAACATGGGGAGACAGTCTCAAACTCTTCTCCCCCACCAGGGCTCCAAGGCCAAAAACCAACTGTGTAGACCTTGGGCTGGTTTGACTGTATGGGATCCTGGGGAAACACTGGGAAAAGTCCAGGCATAACCTCTGTGCAGAGGTTCTCAGAAATCTCAGTCTGATGAGAAAGCAGTTGCCTGCTTAGAGGGGTTCAGTGCGTGATGGACACCAGATATCACCCAGCCTGGTGGGGGCGGGGCGCAGAGCAGTCTCTAAAGGTTGGCGCTGGTGACACATGTGTGGGGTAACTGAATCTCCCCATCCTGAGCCCAAAGCAAGGGTATGACTGCTGAAGGGGCGGGCGTTCCTCCACTCCCAGCGGCGGCCATCCTGACAGCCCAGCCTCTGGAAATGAGCAAGGGCTGAGGATAGCAGCCAGAGCAGGCCAGCTAGGAAGAGCTGGGTTATAAATAGGTCTGGGACCAGGCCTTGGGAGAGGAGGGTGCCTTACAGTTCAGGGCTCTGGCGCCTACAGGGTAAAGAGAAAATTGACGCTGATCCCACCTTCGTGACCTACCTCAGTGCCTCTGAGCTCGGCTTCCAGGCCCTGGAGAAGCGCACGCATCCACCTCTCTTACACAGCCTCAGTTCCCTCTGAGTCACTCCTCCTCAAGAATGAGTATCTTTGCAGCAACACTCAACCGCCATCCGGAGGGTCCCGCTGTCGGGTCTCCCAACTTCAGGCGCTCCCCCGAATAGAGCCGTCGCCGAGCCTCCACCCGGACCCCACCGGGTCTCTGGGCCCCCTACCTGCAAACACAGCGGAGCAGTAGGCATCGCTGATGTCGGTGTCCGGGGTGTGGACGTTCTCCGCATAGAGGATGAAGAGCCTCAGCATGACTGGCGCGCGTAGGGCTCAGTGTCCCTGGGAGCGCGGGGGAGGGTAAGGGACTCCGAGGGAGGGCCGAGGCGTAGATCGCGGTTCTCCGCCCTGGAGAGGGCTCTCTGGCTCCCGAGCTCAGAGCTGCTTGCTGCTCTTAAAGGGGAATAGCCCAGAGGGCCGCTCCGGGCCCTAGGCTCGGTCTCCGCCCCTGGCTACGCTCTGCGCTCTAAGCGGGCGTTGCAAAAACAGGGGCTTCTGCTCATTTTCCACCCCCGCAGACCTACTTGGGCTCATAGAGATGTAATCTAATTCCGCAGCCGGCCGCAAGCTTTTCCAATGACACGGCACTTTGCACCTGGCCGTGGAACAGCCGACTGGGCGGCGGCCGCGATGGCCAGGCGAGTGGAGCGACACTGGGAACTCCGCGTACCTCAGATCCAGCTCCCGGACCGCGGGGGAGCTCGGCCCCTTTCCGGACCTTCCACCTCCATCCAAGGGTTTTCTGGTCCTGCCTCAGGGATTTGTTGATTCTTTTTCCAGAAGACAGCTTTTCCACCAGCTTAGGATTGGTGATCCCTAACAGGGATGGGGAGCAGGCGCAGGCCGGCGTGTTCCCTAGGAGCTTAGAATTTCTTTGAGGCGCAGCTCCATTGACTCAAAAATTTTACCTCTTTTCTGGCTGCAACACATGCTAATTTTAAAACAAACGATCTTGAAAAAGAAATCTGATTCTTAAAAAATTAACATTTGAATTTTTACCAATCCAGGCTTTTGTCTGAATGCATGTAAGTTACAGTACTCTTTATTTTGTATTTGAGTTCAGGGATATATGATTTTTTTTTTCTTTTTCAGTTCCAGGGATGGAACCCAGGAAATGCTAGGCAAGGGCTGTACTTCTGAGCTACATTCCCAGCCCTATGTCCCACTTTTTCACAGCCACATTTTCTTGCAACATTAAACTTTTCCATAAACAACTTTTTCAATTGCTACATAATTGCTGTCATATAAATATAGTCCCAATGCTTTCTCCATTTAGGGTCCTCTCAGATTCTATTATAATAGTGATAAATATTTTGTAAAAGTAATTAAAACTGGCATATAAATCCCTGTTGAGACTCCCTCTACTACATGGGTCCTCATTTGATTCCTACCTTTGGAATTATAAGCTTACAGACATGACCTTTTTTTAGGTTCTACAATAACTTGTTGCTAAACTGCTTTCCGGGAGCTGGGTAGATCCACACTCCCAGCAGCCTGTGACTCACCTTCTAAAGAGAGCCACTCAGAAGGCAAAACTTTTTTCAGAGCAGCCCATGGAGGCAGCAGACACACATAGGGCAGGAAAGGCCAGCTCTTGAGAGGGTGTAGTTTTGCTCGTTGAAGATTCTAGTACTATTCCTCCAAAGGTCTATATTTCAAGATCAGAATAGTGAATGATCCTCAGTGGCAGCCTGTGCTTTTTCCTTTTCCTCTAGTACAATATATGGTAGTGGGGAAAGCAAAAGAGGAGTTGAAATCTGGTCAAGTATCAAGTTCTATGACAAGCCAGACCTGTTGTGAGCAATGAAGAAGCAATCCCAAGCAGAGGGAGCTTTGGTTGGCTTCCCCTTCATAACAGAATGCGGTCCCTATTATGTGCTAACTCATGCCCCCCCATGTATGTGTTTAAAGTTTAAGCACTAGCTCCTTGAAATGTGACTGATTTGGACATAAGCCCTTTGAACAAGTGATTAAGTTAAAATGAGCTCCTTAGAATGGGCCCTGATCCAATCAGACTGGTGTCTTTACAAGGACACACAAAGATAAACCATGGAAGTAGGGACACACAGAAACTGCCATGTGAGGACACACCAAGAAGGTAACCACCTGTAAGCAAAGGAGAGAGGCCTTAGAGGAAACCACACCTGCCTACCAACATGTCGATCCTAGACTTTCAAATGGTAAGATACAAATTTTTCTCATTTTAGTCACCGAGTCTGTGGTATTTCATTATGATAGCCCTAGTGCATTTATATAGTCCCTAAAACTTCCCCTTTCATAAGGGAAATGGACTATCTGATGAACGAGCCGGTCATGTACCATGTATCAATCTATACATGAATGCAACTAAGGTTAGAAAATGGGAGAGTATGATAGCAGACAGCACACAGCAGCTCCCATCTAGACTCCCACACAGTGAGCTATTAGACAGGGCATGTAAAGGCCAAGTAGAAGTTTGCAGGCCAAGATTGACGTGGACACAGAGAAATAGACGTGACAAGGAATGGTGGAGGACAGGACACAGTGATTGGAGTACAGATGAAGGAGTGATGGGATACAGGAGGTATAGGGAAAACCCATAGACCTGTGAGAAGCCAAACAAAGCCTGCTTAATCTTGCCAGTGGCAGGCTCCCATCTCCTTCTCAAAAGCTCCCTCTGGCGGTTTTACGGAGAAGTGGACGGGCCAGAATGGAAGCAAATTCCCAGCTACAGCAGAGTGTTAATGTTAAGGTAAGCAACGGTGACATGGACAAAGGCTGTGAAAATGGGGATAAGCAAAGTAAAGTAAAGCTGGAAAGCAGGGTTAAGGAGGGACACTCTTCGACGCATACGAAGTAATCAAGTCTCTTATGCAAAACTTCGCTAATTTTTTTTTTTTTTTGAGACAGGGTCTCGCTTTGTAGTTCAGACTAGCTCTGAGCTCACTATGGAGCCCAGGCAAGCCTCGAACTCAGCAATCCTCCTGTCTCTGCCTCCCAAGTGCTGGGATTACAGGCGTGAGCCACTGCCCCGGCACTGTGGTATGTGGTATTGATTATTGGTGGGCGTGAGTCTCCACACCCAGCATTGTATGTGGTTACCGGGGATCGAACTCAGGACCTTGTGCTTGCAAGGCAGGCGCCGGAACCACTGAGTTTACCCTCCAGCCCCAAAACTTCCCTATTTTGTTGCTGGATAAAAAGCTTTGGCTTGGACAAAGTGACTGGTTGTTGCATTCATTCATTTACCAATATTAGTCAAGGATGTGGCAGGCAGTTGGCCATATTCAAATTTTTAGAGATGGGTACCAAGTAAGGGATAACATTTAGTTGGGATGAAAAGAAACCTGAATTATGATATATTTTAAAGAAGTAGTTTGGCTCCATCTAGATGCATAAAGTAACATCACCCTGCACCATGGCACAATTAAAACTGGATCTAAGAAGCACCTGTTTGCTTACAAATCTGGTGAGACTAGGGTGGTCAGATTCTCTTCGTGTGGACAAAATCTGAGGAAGTTGGCTTGGGTCAGGCCATGGCGGGGTAGCTCCGTCGTTTTTAGGTGTGTGGCCATGGCAGAGGAAAGCTGCTCATCTCTTGGCAGCCAGGAAGCAGAGAGAGAAGAAAAGAAGCCAGAGAGGAAGGAACTGGGGACAAACACTCCTCCAAGCCACCCACAGTGATCAGCTCTATCCAGTTAGATTCCCCAAGCTCCACTGAGCTACGAACTCATCAGTGGATTAGTTTATCAATAGAGGCCAGAGCCTTCATGATCTAATTATCTTCCAAAAGTCCCTCAGCTGACAACCAAGACTTCAAAACAAATGAGACTTTTCAGAGACATTAGGAATAACAGTAAAAGTAACTAGATTTATTTGAAAAGATCTACTTTCTTTGTGGACTAAATTGACCTACTGTTGTGGCTTGTGTCCAGATGTCCCCCAAAAGCCTCATGCAGTCTTTTTGGAAATAGCTAAATCTGGAATGTGTGTTCCTATGATTAAGGGCATGTGATCAATAAACCAGTACATGTGAGGGACTGGTTTGGCCCCGCCCTGATTCCAGGAGTCTAATAAAAGGAGCAAAAAGGCACTATGAAGGACTCTTATTGCCTTTGCTCCTTGTGTGTGCCATGTTTTTTCTCCTCTGCCATCCCTCTCTGTCTTGGAATCAGCCAATTATGGACTGAAACCTGTATGGACCATAAACCAAATAAAACCCTTCGCTGCTAACTTTGGGTGTCAGGTATTTTGTCTCAGCAATGAGAGATAAGTAATTAACACTTTACGCACATAGCAGGCTGTCTGGAAACATTTTCTGCACAGAAATAAAACTTTAAGTGAACATATACGTTATTCAAATTTTCTCAATTTATAGGATGCATTTGATATAATCTCTATTTAAAGGAACCATTTTCTCTGTGACTACTCAAGCATAATCTGCCAGATTATCTCTCCCAAGAATTTGGAATTAGCATGGAGACGCTACCCTGAGGGACTGGAGCTGACATGAACAGAATGGGAGATTCAGCAGGGGCCACATGGAGGGAGAAGTGGAGAAATTTCTCCAAAGCAAGAGCTCACAAGTAGGAGGCGAGGTGGGGGAACAGGAACCACTCTTGGAATTGTTCCTGAGTCCCACTGTTCCTGAGTCTCCCTATTCCTTTGCGATGATAATTTGCATTTCTGGGTCCTATCTTTCAACCTTCCTGTTAAAATCACATGCCCCGCCCCCACCCCGCACACACACACCCCTAGCTCCTCTAAATGGTCTTGGAAGATGGAAGTGCCTGCCTTGCTTCTGGAAGCTTTAGACCTAGGGCTTCCCTCTCCTTGTCATTGCACACAGTAGCCCAGGCTGTCAGATGGATGCTACAAGACTTGAAGTAAGTCTTTGAGGAACTTCACAAAGTCCGAGGTTGCAACTGCAGTAGTAGGAAGATGGCCAGCCCTTTTCCTACTGGAGTTTGGAGGAACTTGACATCTCAGAACCTTTCCAAGCCAAGGCCTCCAAATTCCTTGAGTGGACCTCCCAAGTTTTCCTCAGGTCCTCTCTTGCTTCTGGTGCCCAAGCTTAGTTCCAGTAGCTGGCAGCCATAAACACTTAACACATCCAGTGTTAGTGTTTTATAGAGTTTCATAGTGAGTTCTTGCATATTTTGCTTAAGCTAATTAGATATAATAGCCAAAGTTTATTAAACAACTAGTATTCTCTATTTCTGCCTACCTTCTTTTTTCCTTTGGAATTATGATTGGTATCAGACCAGGAGAAAAGGAGTGAAGAATAGGAGTGGAGTTTTGATGTGGCACAGAAAATTCTCCGGAAGGTCAGTATGTGTGTCTGCAGTCAGGGAGATTTTTGTAGCTTGAAGTCTGTTCTTCAGCATGGGGCAGCATAAAGGAATATAACCACATATGGTTGCACAGACAGTACACTGAACAATTACACAAGTATACCATGGCCCTGTATAGAAGTGAAAAAGGGGAGGGATCCCATTCCTGCCCATTATGAAGGATCAAGGTCAACACCCCATACCAAAAGTCTAACAAATGTGATCAGTTTCTTTTGTATCGTAAGAGCCTTCAGAATGAACACCCAAGATCCAGAGTGGACTACCCATTTTTAAACTTAGGTTTCATGAAGCATAAACAACATGCAGAAATGTGATTGGAAAATAGGCATGATCTAATACTAATGGACAGTGTGGAGAAACCCAGCAAGACCATGGCTTCTATGCAGTATCCCTTCCTCCTGGCTATGGCACAGGACCTTTTCTGAAATGGGTTTTATGATTAGCAGACAAGGTAGTCCAGAGAATGTCTTTATGACTAGCTTAAAGACAGAAAAGCAAGAAAGATTAAAATGTATTTCTATATTTCATGATTGGCTTTGGAGAAAGTTAAGTTCTGGTTTCTGATATCTCTTAGGGAAAAGAATTTCTAGTTGCTATGAGCTGCATTCGTGGAAAGTGAGGGTTAAGATACAGGAGGGGAGAAGGTAGGAAAAATCTTTGCTTCTCAGGCCTTCACTTTGGGCTATCATTTTCTGAGCCCCAATATGTGTTAGGTAAACATCAACTGGAAGTACTAAACAGGTTGTTGGCTTCATTTTAGGGAGCTTCCTTATTCTACTCTGTAGGTATTCGGGCTGGCATACAAAAATTATTTTTATGTAATTACATTTTTTGGTTCTCTTATGACTTCTATTTTTTGTTGTTGTTGTTTTTTGAGATAGGGTCTCATTTAGTAGTTCAGACTGGCCCTGAACTCACTGTGCAGCCCTGGGAAGCCTCGAACTCTTGGCAATCCTCCTGCGTCTGCTTCCTGAGTGTTGGTATTACAGGTGTGAGCCACCACGCCCGGATGACTTCTTCTGTAATAAGTGATCTTAATAGATTTATCCAAACTATCAACCAAATCTATTCAATTCCTAACTCTCCCAGCCATTACTTTGGTTCTATTCTGTTAAAGAAAATAAACGACTTAAAAAATTAATCTGAATCATCAAAATCAATCCATTTTTGCTTCTATGAGCTCATGTCTTCCAGGACCACATGATCTGTGCTCTGGACAGAGAATGTGGCAGGTTGGGGTGTGCTAGAAGGGAATGGGGACAGATGGAAACCATGTTTGGTCCCATTGGATATATGACTATTTTTTCTCTAGTCCTTACCTTAGTTTGTGGTGAAAAAAATGGAATAAAACGTAATGTATGTAAAGTACTACTTAGGGTAATCCAAAATTAGGAGTGTCCCTTTTCCTGGCCTAGATAAGACTACTTTTTATGAAGGGGAAAAAAATTACCATACATCAGGACTCAAGTTTGTCAAGGTTTTATTTCCCATTTTCTATCAAACGCAAAAAATGTCCATTTTGTTCCTGTCCTTGGTTCAAGTCAAGGTTTGGCAACTGTCTGGAATGTCTAGTCATGGAGTGGCTTTAGCTTCTTGACCTTCCTGCTTGTTTCAGTCTCTTGAGTAGCTGGGATTACAAGCATATTCCACAGTACCTGGCTCTGATTATAGCTCTATCTTGAATTTTCAACTTGTATAGTTGTGAGAAAATAAAGTCACACAGGTTGTGTCAACTGGTTATTAGAGCAGACACAGGACATTAATAGGATAAGCCTTTGAAAACACAATCAGACTACCATTGAGAAAGGTGGGTGTTCATAACATCTACTATTTCAGAACAGAAATGGACCTTAAGTGGGTGGGATTTTCAGTTCTCTGACACTGTGAAAACTGAGAATGCATCTGATATCATTTTCCAATAGAAAATAAGAGCAAGGCCACACACAGAATTTTTAACCAAAGAGATAGAAAAGCACTACATGATTTCTATGTACTGTATCTTCTGAAATGGTACAGATCCCCATGAATTTTGCTAAGAACCACAGGCCCTAGTAGTACCCTGGAATCCTAATGGTTAGTGTCAGAAGGTTTCCATTACCCATGTAAAGGTCTTTCCAAAAATCAATCATAATAAACACATAATAAGAGTCCAATAAAAACCCATTACTGTCTGTCTGGGACATGACTTCTGATATAATGCAAGGAAGTATGATAAAAATGGAAGGTAATAGGGGACTTTGGTTTGAAACTCAAAAGCACCTGATAGTTAACTGTGTCAACTTAAGAAATACCCAAATGAATTAGATCATTATAGTTCTGGGCATGGCTAAAAACAGAATACTCACCTTGGGTGTGAATGGCACCAACCAACAGGCATTGAGCCTGAATGGGATAAAAGGGAAACAAGGAAGGAAGGCTCACTTCTGTTTCTTCAGAGATGCTCCAGTCTTCACCTTCACTTTGGACATCACCTCTTAGCTTCTAGCAGACTCCTCACATTCCAGCAGAGATTCTTCAGCCTCCTGATATAGACTCATTCAGGAAACTAAAGTGAATTCCACTTTGACCTTTGACTGGACCTTTCAATCTCCAGTGCACAGACATCTCTTCTGCACTCCTCTACACCTGACAATGGGGGACCATTCTGTCTGGTAAACCTTTATGTAGCTTGCATTAGACATTTCTCTAGTAAGTATTCATACACCTCTTCTCTAAGCAGGAAGTGGAGTTCCCGGAGCAGAGCTCTATGTAGTAGTCAGCCTATGTTCAGTCTTCCTTTTGAACTTATTTCAGAGGATGAGAAGTCTAGCTAGACAAGATGCACACACTAATGGGTAAATGTATATATCAACTTGACTACCACTAAATGCTGCTCAGATAAAGTGGTAAACATTATTTTGTCTATGAGGGTATCTGTAGAAAAATCAGCACCCAATACGTAGAATGGATAACAACAGCTCTCCTCCCCAATTATGTATGGATCATGTAATCCACCGAGGACCTAAAGAGAACTCTTTCTCTACTGAAAATAACTCCTTCTAATCAATTACTCTTTTTCAAAATTGTTTTGGTTATTCTATGGCCATTCTTTTCCCTTATACATTTTAGAATAATCTTATCTATAAATAACTTGCTGTGATTTTTTTTACAGGAATTGTGTTAAATATACAAAAATGCAGAGAAATCTTAATACTATATTCAATCATTCAACTCAGGATGATTTATTTGGGTCTTTATTTTGTATTTATTTGTCTTATGGGCATTTTACAGTTTCATCACACAGGATCTTATAAACTCTTTGGTGCACTATAAATTTCTTTGGGTACAACTATAAATGATATACTTTAAATTTTGTTTTGGACTGGTCTACTATAATAGCAAATATAACTGACTTCTGTTGATCTCGTATCCTGCAAACTTACTGAAGTTGCTCAGTCTAGTTTTATTGTAGGCTTTTCAGGTTGGCAATCCTGTCAATTGCAGGGATAATTTCATTTTTTCATTCCTAACCTGCATCCTTATTTTTCTTGCCTAGAACTTACAATAACCAGAACTTCCAGTACAATGTTCCACGGCAGTTGTGTTGGTCAGTACACATCCTCTCGCTGTCCCTCACATTAGAGTGGTGGTTGACTTTCAACATTTAAGTATGATGCAAACTGTACATTTTTCTTGGCAGGGTTTTGCTGTAATTTGGATATTGGTCTGGTTCCCCAAAAGGTCCATGAGTGAAAGCCTGGCGTGCAGGGAGGCACTCTGGGGAGGAAGCAGAACTTTGGAAGGCAGGGCCTAGTAGGAGGTCCCTGTCACTGGAGGAATGCCTTGAATGGGGTTGGGGTTCTTGCCAGGCTCTTCCTTCTCTGCTCTGGGGTTTTGCTCCTATATCCACTCTGCCATGATGTACCATCATCCAATAGCCTGTGTAACTAGGTCAATGTAGGTACAGTGCCTCTGAATTGAATCATGTACACCTTTTCTTGGTTTCCTCAGCTATTTCATTGTAGCATCGTAAAGCTAATATAGTCCTTTATAAAACTGAAGATCTATTTTTAATATACTGAATTTTAAAATGTTTTGTCACTTCTGCATCAATTGATACTACCAATTGTTTTAGACTAATACTATATATTATTATATGGTATAGACTACCAATAAATAATTTACTGATAGATTATACTGATTTTGATTGAACCAGCCTTGCAAATTTAAATTCATTATAAATCTCTTCTTTTAAAAGACTATAAAACCACTTCATCTTTAAATGTTAGATTCTTCCGTGAAACCATCAGTGCTCATATACCTTTTTTAAAAATGGCATTAAATTTCATTAACTTTGCTACTGCATCTTGGTCAAGTGTTAGTACTTTATGACTCTTGAAGAATTTGTCTGTGTTAAGTTATTGAATTGGTAATGCCTAACATTAGTGTTTTCTCTTTTGTCATAGTCAATCTTGCTAGAGGCTTGTCAATCTTACTATTTTTTGAAGGGCCAGGTTTTTGTTTAATTCATTTTCATTAACTTCTACTCTTTTATTGCTTTCTTCCGTTTTAGGTTGTTTGTTCTACAAGGTGTGATAGAAAAATACAATGTTTAAATTTTTAAAAACATTAACAAAAAATAAACATTACAATAAAAACATATTAGCATCTCTCAAAATACTCCCCTTTGATTTGAACACATTTATTCCACTGTTTCTGTCTGTCTTAGTTTGTCTTTAGTTAGGCTATCATGGCTGCCTAAATGTTCTGAACAGATAAACATTTAGCTTTCATGGATGACTCTGGAATGGCCAACAACACATGGTGGCAAATCCCAGGAATAAGATGGATGAAGACACATGCTTTATGGTTTTGCAAGTCTGCCTTTCTGTGAGATGGCACTCAGCAGCAGCACTCACTGTAGTTCTGATTACACATAAAGACACAAAACAGGACTTCCATAACTATTTCAGAAAGTGTCAAGAACAATAGGGTAAGTGTACTCAAATCAAAAGGGAGCATTTTGAAGTTGATGAATGGCAATGTGTCTTTTACTGTAACTTTTTAAAATGTAAGCATTGTATCATACTTTGAGGCCAGAACTTAACTGATTTGAGATTGTTATTCTTGTATAATTTAAGCACACTGTGTAGTATATTTCCTTCTATGGACTTCATTAGCATCAATCAGTATGTACCTCTCTCATTTTCATTCAATTCTATTTAAAAAAAATCACCTTTGAGATGTTTTCTACAACCCCTGAATTATTTATAAACATGCTGTTTAATTTCTCTGAAGATTTTCCTCTTGTTGTTACTGATTTCTAGTTTGATTCCATTATGGCTAGAGGACATATTCTATGATTTAAATTTTTTTAATTTGCTGAGATTTGTTATACAGTCCAGATTTTAAGGTTTTAGTGTATTTTGCATTGCTACTTAAATGTAAAATTTGCCATTGTGCAGAATGTTCTATAAATATCAATTAGATAACATTCACTGTTAGTGCTTAGTTTTAGTATGGAATATTATTACAATCTGGCTTGAGTTACTTTAACACTTCATGAACCAATTAAAATATAAAACAGCTGGGCATGGTGGCTCATGCCTGTAATCCCAGCACTGGGGAGGCAGAGACAGGAGGATTGCTGAGTTCGAGGCTTGCCTGGGCTACATAGTGAGCTGAGGGCCAGCCTGAACTACAAAGCAAGACCCTGTCTCGAAAAAAAAAAAAGAAAGAAAGAAAAAAAAATATAATATATTATATATATATATATATATATATACACACACACACACACACACACACCCAACAGTATAACTGTTACTCTAAACTTCCCCTTTTAAATGTCATTCATTTTACTTTCCTATGGAAATAAAATTGAACTCTGAGTCTATACCACTCAGTAAGCACTTGACACATACTGTACTGTCAAGTGTCTTATGCTCATATTCTCATGAAAGCTCTTCAGAAGATAACAATAGGATCTAGACACTTAGGCTCATACACAGGCACACACATATATATTACAGGTATAGCACCTGCCCCAGAATCCTATATATAATACTTTAGAGTATTTTGCTAAAGATGATTTATAGATATCAGAGTGGAATAAAGTGGTAAGCGGGTCATAACATCTTACTCTTCTTTATAATCTCTGGTAGAAGAATGTTACCTTTTCTCCATTTTTCTTTTTAAATCTTCAAAAATATTCTTACAAAAATCTTTTTTTTTTCTTTTTAAGGCAGGGTCTCGCTTTATAGTTCAGGCTGGCCCTGAGCTCACTATGTAGCTCAGGCAAGCCTCAAATTCAGCAATCCTCCTGCCTCTGCCTCCGGAGTGCTGGGATTATAGGCTTGAGCCACCAAATCTGGCATTTGTGGTGTGTGGTACAGATTGCCAGTGGGCATAAGCCACCATGCCTGGTACTGCTGTATGTGGTTACTAGGGATTAAACCAGGGACCTTGCGCTTGTTAGGCAGGCACTGGAACCACTGAGCTAAATCTCCAGCCCTCAAAAATAATTCTTTAAAAATAAACTTACAAACTAAGATTTCCTTTCTGCCTACAGAACTGTAATTTCTTCAGTTTAAATTCAAAATTTAAGCATTCTGGGGCCAGGGAATTAGCTCAGTGGTTCTGGTGTTTACCTTGCAATCGCAAGGTCCCAAATTCAATCAATAACCACATTCCACAATGCTGGGTATGGTGACTCCCACCCACGAGCAATTGGTACACATACCACAATGGCAGGGATGACGGCTCGTATCTGTAATCCCAGCACTCACTCTCACCAGCAATCAGTTCCACACACCAAAATGCCAGGTGTGATAGCTCAGGCCTGTAAATCACTCTCAGAAAGCAAAGGAAAGAGGATTGGTCTGAGTTTGAGGCTTGCCTGGCCTACACAGTGAGCTCAGGGCCAGCCTAAACTATAAAGTGAGACCCTGCCTCAAAATATACAAACAAATAAAATATTCTACTTCCTGTATGTCCATATATTAAGGTATTACCTAATTCTCTTCAAGCTTTATTACTGTTTCTGCTTCTTTTAGTGGGCAGAACATACAAGACACTAAAACAGATAATCCTACTTATATGAATCTACTTTTAAAAAAAAGAACATCATGAAGTTAAAATTACCTGCATCAGGTAGGGAATCAATATGAATGGAGTAAAAAACTGAACATCTTGTTTCTTAAATCTGATTCCATATAATACAAAATGTTTTATACAACATACAATTTAAAAATATAACCCTTGGGCTGGAGATTTAGCTCAGTGGTTCCAGTGCCTGTCTCGCAAGCACAAGGCCCTAAATTCGATCCCAGTAACCACATACAATGCTGGGCGTGGTGACTCACACCCACCAGCAATCAATACCACATACCACAGTGCCAGGTGTGATGGCTCATGCCTGTAATCCCAGCACTCGGGAGGCAGAGGCAAGAGGATTGCTGAGCTCAAGGCTTGCCTGGGCTACAGGGCCAGCCTGAGCTGAGGGCTACAAAGCGAGACCCTGTCTCAAAAAAACAAAAACAACAACAACAACAACAAAAAAAATATATATATATAAAACCCTTAAAAATAAAATAAGCCACAATGTGCATCAGATGGTACAAGAACTATTAAAAGAATATTGGAAAAGTATATTCCCTTAGTGAGGTACCATAAGAACAAGTAAAAAATAAAATAAATATAAAATAAACAATAAAAAATAAATCTTTTGGGGCCAGAGATTTAGCTCAGTGGTTCTGGTGCCTGCCTCCCAAGCGCAAGGTCCTGGGTTCTATCCCCAGTAACCACATACAATGCTGGGCGTGGTGACTCACACCCACCATCAATCAGTACCACACCCCACAGTACCAGGAATGGTGGCTCACGCCTGTAATCCCAGCACTCGGGAGACAAGAGAGAGGAGGATTGCTGAGTTCGAGGCTTGCCTGGGCTACATAGTGAGCTCAGGGCCAGCCTGAACTACGAAGCAAGACCCTGTCTCAAAACAAAGCAAAATAATAAATAAATAAATAAATTTTTTGATTTGTTCTCAATAATCATATTGTTGTTAGTTATGGTCTTGGTATTGTCACTGTGTTATGTGTAGTGAGATAAATCTAAGCAAATTTACGACAGTTTAATTTTTTTATTCTGAAGTCAGTGAGAATTGGAATCCTGTGGTTTTCCGAGACAGGGTCTTACTTCCTAGTGCAGGCTGACCTTGAACTCATGGTGATCCTTCTGCCTCAACCTCCCTAGTAGTGTAATAACAGGTATGCCAGTACACTCAGCTCAAGAATTGGCTTTTTTTTTTTTTTGAGACAGGGTCTCACTTTGTAGTTCAGGCTGGCACTGAGCTCACTATGTAGCCCAGGAAAGCCTTGAACTCAGCAATCCTCCTGTCTCTGCCTCCCGAGTGCTGGGATTACAGGCATGAGCCACCACACCCGGCTAGAATTGGCTTTTTTTGAGACAGGGTCTCACTTTATAGTTTAGGCTGGCCCTGAGCTCACTATGTAGCCCAGGCAAGCCTTGAACTTATAGCAATCCTCCTGCCTCTCCCTCCCCAGTGGCGGGATTATAGGCATGAGCAACCATGCCCAGTATTGTGGTGTGTGGCACTGATTGCTGGTCGGTGTACCACACCTGGCACTGACACCTGGCAATGTGGTTTGTGCTTACTGGAGATCCAACTTAGGACCTTGGGCTTTCAAGGCAGATGCAACAACCACTGAGAAATCCTCAGCCCAGGAATTCTTGATATTAAGATGAAGATGATCTAGATTTAATATAGAAAAGGTGAATCAAAACCCTTGAGTCCTAAATTTGAACTGGAAGTACACAGGAATGATTCATTTTATCTTAAAAACAAACCATATATTCTCAAGTTCTGTCCACTGAAAAGCAAAGACCAAACCAAAAACCAATAAACTTCTGTAATCATCCACTGTTTCTTAAGAGTAATGGCTGACTTCAGATCTGGGACACAAAGTACTTTGTTTCGGAAACAACTTTGATATACAGATAGGGAAACTATGCAAACTAGTGGTATCATGCTGTTACAAATCAAGAGTCAAATGGGATAATACCATGGTTAAGACTGATACTGGATTTTAAAATACCAGGTGTTAAAATTCATGAGTTCATATATTAAAAAAATAATTTATCAGTTATTAACTCATTCTAGGTATGACAACTCATTCTAAAAAAACTGGCAAAGGAAAGCCATCTAATATTTATAATTTCTTTGTTATATAACTATATCACTGAATAATCAAATAACAGATGAGGATTATTTCTCTTCAGAGAAGTAGTCAGAGCTATATACGAAGGAATATGATTAAAATCACTGTTCTCTGATTAATAAATGAATCAATACTAAGCACCGATACAAAAATTCCAGAGAAAACAATCTTGCAGAAACAAAAAAGGCTTTGCAAAACCAAGTATCAGGTTTCTTTATCAAATAAATTATAAGGAGAAAAACAAAAACCTACATATCTGTACTGAATCACGTAATTTAAAAGATCTATCGACCAATGGATCTTATTTGGATCTGGACTCAGACATAGTTTTAAAAAGCTGAAAATTAGCCAGGCATGGTGGTGTAAGCCTATAATCCCAGCACTTGAGAGGCTGAGGCAAGAGAATCACTGCAAGTTCAAGGCCTGCCTGGGGTACATAGTGAGTTCAGGGACAGCCTAAATGCACAGAGACCTTGTCTCAAAAACAAAAAAAAAAATCCAAAAAGCAAAGCAAAACAAAACAAAACAGCCAAGTTGAAAATCTAAAGCAGAGTTCTGACTAAAGAATATTTTAATGATATTGGTTATGTTAAGAAGAATCTATCCCTTTCAGAATTATAAAATGCAACATTTACAGGCAAAATAACATGTTCAGATTAATACTTTAATACAAAGGCAGTTGGTAGTAGAGCTTTGTGTATATGTATGTATATTCATTTGACTCAAGTTGGTAAAATTTTTGTATTTTGTTTATGGTACTGAAAAATTAAACCCAGGGCTTTTACATTGAGCCGTACCTCCAATCTTTTTATTTTTTATGTTTTGAAACAAGTTTTTGATTAAGTTACCAAGGCTGGGCTCAAACTTGTGGTCTTCCTGATTCAAACTCTCAGGGTGTTAGAATTACAGACCCACACCATCCTGCCTGACAATAATTTTAATTAGTATTAAAGATATCCAGGTTAAATCTTCCTGTTCTTCTGATATTTTCCAGTCAAATAATATGAAATTTTCAAGTTTTAGAAAACCCACTGTCCAAAAGTTTTAAAAAAGTAATTATAAAGTGACAGTGCTAGCGAGGCAAGTGTCCAGACAGAAAAGGTAATAAAATCTGAAACTTTTTAAAAGTCAAGATGAATCCTATCTACTTTTGCTTTGCTGTCTACATAATGAAATAATAGACATTTTTAGCTGGACATGTAATTCCAGCACTTGGGAGGCTGACGCAAGAAGATTGCCACAGGCTAGGCTACTTAGTAGTGAGATCAAGGCCAGTCTGAACTACAAAGCAAGATCTTGTCTCAAAAAATAAAAACCTTTTAAAAGAAAGCTCCAATCCAAATTACAACCCTCAACTCCATTAATGTGTAGAAACTGTATGAACATGTGTAATTTATGTATAAAGTAAGGAAGTATTTCAAGGTTTTCTGAAAACACCAGTAACAAATCAAAAATTACATACAAAGAATGTGTAGTTAAAAAAAAAAAGCTGCACAAGAAATTTTCTATATTTGAAGTCCCGTGATAAAAATTACCAGCATTAGATACAATAATACTGGTGTAGTAACATTTACAATCCATAATTTACTGTCAAAATCAGTCATTAGGATAAAACAACTCCCCACCAACTTTATGCTTTAGCAGTTCCTTTTAATCTAATTTAGGGTCCTAATTCCAAAAGATAAAATTACCTCCCCAATAATTAATTAGAAGAAAATAAAAGTTTCTCACTTAAATACTTAAGATTAAACTCCAAAGTTGATCCAGCAAGATTAAAGACACTTACAACCTCTCTGGTTACCAAAGTTTCAGAACCAGGTCCAAAAGGAAAGGAAGTTTTTTACTCACTCCGACTCTGGTGGTGCTTTGGTTTGTGGCAATTTGTTCGTTCCCTCAGGCTTTTAAATGTTCTAATACCAACATACACTTTGCACTCAAAGTCATCCCTCTTACCATTTTACTTTCTGGTTTGTGGCATGTATTTTGTTATGTTGCCTACACTGTGGCTAAGCTTGAACCAAGTATGCAGTAATTTTGATAGTTGCTAATAAAGAGTTGCTTGTTTCTGATCTCCACCCAACTCTACCTTTTTTCTGAGACAGGGTCTATGTAGTCTAGGCTAGCCTTGAACTCACTATGTATCCCAAACTAGCCAAATGACTGCAATCTTCCTGCCTCCTTTGAGTACTGGGATTCCTGGTGTGTACCACGTCTAGCTTTTCATTTACTTTTTGTTGGCTGTGAGGCAACTCTTGCACCATGATGGAAGTAAAAGTTGTTCTAGGGCCGGAGATTTAGCTCAGCGGTTCCAGCACCTGCCTCACAAGCGCAAGGCCCTGAGTTCAATCCCAGTAACCACATACAATGCTGGGCGTGGTGACTCACGCCCACCAGCCATCAATACCACATACCACAGTGCCAGGCGTGATGGCTCATGCCTGTAATCCCAGCACTCAGGAGGCTGAGTTCGAGGCTTGCCTGGGCTACATAGTGAGCTCAGGGCCAGCCTGAACTACAAAGTGAGACCTTGTCTCAAAAAAAAAAAAAAAAAAAAAAAGAAAGTTGTTCTATTGTTTCCCTGCATTTGCTGTCTTTCTAACTGTGAAATGCTAATCTTGGAAGAGCTGATGCATCAGACAATGAATTCATAACTCAGTAGATACATGTCTGAATTACTGCTAATTAAAAACTTCACAGTATATTGTTACAACCAGTACCTAGTAACCATCTGTTATATTATCTTGGAAACTTTACAACTTCTTACAAACATGTAAATCATAATTCAGAATTTAAGAAGAATCATAAGGGTTCATAGAAGTTAAGGATGCTCTGTAGATGGCCCAATACTAGATTACTTGTTAAGTGCTAATTATTTTTTGTCAATACCAGAGATTGAATTCTGGCCCTTGTACTTCCAAGGTAGGTGCAATACCACTTGAACTAAATCCCCAGCCCTAGGTACTAACTTAAATGGTCAGGAGGCATCTGCCAGAAGCAGAAAGAGTACTTTCTGAGTACTTCTCAGAGTACCTTAATTTGCCGGTATGGTGGCTCATGCCTGTAATCCCAGCACTCTGGAAGCAGAAGCAAGCGGATTGTTTTAAGTTTGAGGCTTGCTTGGGCTAACAGTGAGCTCAGGGCCATCCTGAACTACAAAGAGTACTTCAATTTAAAAATTAAGCAATGTTACACCAGGTGTGGTGCTGCATACCTGTAATCCCATAACTCTGAGAGGCTGAGGCAGAAGAATCACAGGTTTGAGCCCAACCTTTGAGATCTTGTCTCAAAATATAAAAAGGACTGGGGATGCAGCTTAGCACAAAGGCTTGGGGTTCAATCCACAACACCAAAAACAGAAAGATAAAATTAAAAACCAGAAAAAAAAAAGCAGTGCTTTACTCAAAACATACCTAGGTCAAACAATTTTATCCAGAAAAACTAAGCATTTTAAGAAACCTTGACCTATACATAGAAATGGCTGACACAAAGTAAAACATTGTCATGCTATGATTTTAACAATATGTTCAGAATTTCCAAACATCCTGTATCACAAGGGCTACAGAGATAAGCTTTGTCTGCCACCATAGGCAAACAAATCTTAGATAAATCAGACACAAACACAACATGGTATTTTAAATATACAGTAGGAACATTTATTTTAACACTTCTAAAAGATATTTTTCCATGCCTGATGATTTGATATAAAAATCAAACCCATCATACTTTTCCCATTAGTCTTTCTACATCAAGGGCAATCAGAAATTTGTACAACATGAATATTTGTTTCTGAAACAAAAAATTACAAATTAAATGATAACAAAAATACACAAATCAACTGGACCCTAAATGAGTTTCTAATGAATTCTTTTCCCTTTCCCCCAATCACCTAGAGCTTCTTTCTTCAGCTTCATTCTGCTCCTTTTCCTTTCTCTGCTTGGCCATGAACTTCTGTTTAAAGTAATTTGCAATAAGAAACAAGTATTAGATAATATTCTGCTGTATATGCAAACATGTTTAATATTTTTCATTGTAATTTTTTTTTGAGACAGGGTCTCCCTTTGTAGTTCAGGTTGGCCCTAAGCTCACTATGTAGCCCAGGCAAGCCTCAAACTCAGCAATCCTCCTGCCTCTGCCTCCTGAGAGCTGGGATTACAGGTGTGAGCCACTGTGCACAACTTATATTTATAATTTAAGAGGCTGATACTACAAAACAGATTATAGATACAATCCATTATATTAATATTCCTTCCTTTTATTCATCAGTCTTGTTATTTTATAATACACTAAGCATTATGCTTAGTGCTTGAGGATTCAATGGTCAGCAAGGCAGATAAGGCACATCACACTACAGCACTTATATTCTACTGATGCAAGAGAAAAAAGAACAAAAATAAACAAGGTAACTTTGGGTGATAGTAAGCATTCTAAAGTACAACAAAATAACTGATTATGTTCAATGGGGGTTAAAATCAAGTGTTTTAAATTAGCTAGGTCCTTCTTAAGCAAAGGCCTTTCTGAGAAACAAACACATTAGTTGAGACCCATGAGGGAAGAATTGGCCTTGCAAGTAGAACTGGAGGGGGACAAATGAACAGCAATAAGAAGGTGCAGAGGTAGCAAAGGGCTTCTATATAAAAGGTAGAACAAAGAGAGAAGTCAGAATGTAGTAACTAAAAACTGAGTTCCGAGTAGCAGAAAAGAACGTGATCAGGTAGGGTTCTTTGGCTCCATAATAAGAAATCTGGATATGGCCTAGAGATATAGCTCTTGCTTAGCATTTGCCAGGCTATGTGAGTTCAATCTCTGGTAATGCAGGGGGGAAAAAAAATCTAATTCTATCACTAACTAGCTTTGTGACCTTGGGCTTAGGTATAGAATCTCAAGTCTGTGTTCTCACCTTTATTATTATTATTTGTTGTTTTTAAAACAGAACCTTACTATGTAGTTCAAGCTGGCCTCAAACACAAAGCAATGGCCCTGCCTCAGCTTCCTAAAGGCTGAGATTATAGGCATCCACCATCACACCCACTTGTATCTTCACTTTAAAAATGCCATGGGGGGAAAAAATCCAATGATGTTATTTACCAAATTCAACAGATAAGGTGTCCAAAACAACTTCAAACATTCAGGAGAAGTCAGAATTTCAACTATGGCTAGTAATGATTTTCTATAGTAGTACCACCTAAGCATGTATATAATCCCCCCCTCAGTATCTAGGATCAAATGCAGGACCTTGCACTTGCCAGGCAGATGGAGCTAAATCCTCAGCCCTAAGCATGTATCAATTTTTAAAAAGCTTCTGTGGGCCAGAGGGTTAGCTCAGTGGTTCCGGCGCCTGCCTTACAAGCGCAAGGTCCTGAGTTTGATCCCCGGTAACCACATACAATGCTGGGCGTGGAGACACGCCCACCAACAATCAACACCGCATACTACAGTGCCGGGCGTGGTGGCTCACGCCTGTAATCCCAGCACTCCGGAGGCAGAGACAAGGGGATTGCTGAGTTCGCGGCGGCTTGCCTGGGCACCATAGTGAGCTCAGGGCCAGCCTGAGCTACAAAGCGAGACCCTGTCTCAAAAAGCAAAAAAAAAATAAATAAATAAATAAAAAAATAAAAAGCTTCTGTGATTAAATCAGTTTTATTAAGTTTAAGTAGGATTCTAACTAGATATGGCCATAAATATGGCCATATGGTCATAAATATGGTCATAAATTCTAATGTAACATGTTCATAACTTTGAAACAGGACATTACAGTATGTCGTTTCTCAGCGCTTTACAGTGTCATTTTTCTCATTGTTTTACAGAGCGTCATATGAGCCTACTGATCTGAAAATATACTATAGCAAGTGCTATTGTTAAAGCAAGAGGAAAAAGGAATAAAAATAACAGGCAAAGTTCAGTGAGGGAGAAAACAGGATTGTGGACTTAGGAATAAACTGGCAAAACATTCTAAAGTACTCATAATGGGAAAAAAATGCAGACTGTAGGAAGACACTCAATTAGTTCAATTATGATAACAGAAGATCTAAAGATCTTTATGAGTTACAAATTTTTAAAAATTACCTCTGTATTTTGTTTATGACGTGTACTCTTACAGTGATTTGTCATTGCTTTTTCACCTGAGTAGAAGAGGGAGCAAATCGGACAGAAGAATCCAGCCTTCGGTACAAGAAAATCTAAATCTAAAAGACCAAAAGTGACAGGAGGGGGAAAAGGAAGAAAATCAGTTATTTTTTTTGTTGTTGTTTTTTTTGAGACAGAGTCTCGCTTTGTAGTTCAAGCTGGCCCTGAGCTCACTATGTAGCCCCGGCAAGCCTCGAACTCAGCAATCCTCCTGTCTCTGCCTCCCGAGTGCTGGGATTACAGGCGTGAGCCACCATGCCCGGCGAAAATCAGTTATTTAACAGTAGTTGTGTCAATTAATTTATCCAAACAGGACAAGCACTATATAATCTTATGTCTGCTTATAGAATACACTGGCTGCACAAATGAGGTTCTACTCTCAGCTCACCCTATTTGGTCATAATAAAATATTCTAGCTAAGCTTTGCAACATGTTCTACCTAACTAGAGTTTCTACCTGCACAAATATAATTCAATTCTCATCACAGAATCAAAGGCAGTACCAACATAAAAAAAAAAGAACCATCTTAAACTTTATTTTCAGAAATATTTAGCAAGACTCACTCAACTATTCCTCTAAAAAACAGAACAATTACTACAGTTCTGAATATGTCACAGCAGTTTACAGGAAAAAAAATGGCACGTTTGGGGCTGGAGGGTTAGCTCAGTGGTTCCGGCGCCAGCTTTGCAAGCGCAAGGACCTGAGTTCGATCCCGCATACCACAATGCCGGACGTGGTGGCTCACGCCTGTCATCCCAGCACTCGGGAGGCAGAAGCAGGAGGATTGCTGAGTTCGCGGCAGCTTGCCTGGGCACCATAGTGAGCTCAGGGCCAGCCTGAACTACAAAGCGAGACCCTGTCTCCAAAAAGCAAAAAAAAAAAAAAAAGGCACGTTTACTTTACCTTCAGGGACCTCAGATGTCACTGATTTGCCAAAAGAAGAGTCTTCAATCTTCTTGCGTTTTCGATCTGGTTCTGAATCCTTTAATTCTGATTCTTCATTAACTAATTTTTCATGGAAAAAAAAAAAGGAATTCAAAATAAATTTACAGACTTTGTGAAGTTAGCATTGGATAACTCCTACCCACAGAGACTAAATTAAAATTTAAAGGAAATCTTTCTTGGTTAATCCCATCTAACTACACTACACAAGCCATTCTCCAAGACTCTGATATAAGAAATAAATGGCAAATCTGTTTATTAGTGGATTGAGGAGTAAAGCGCTGAAGTTAGAGAAATTTTTATTTACATATGACCCCAGAAGAACCAAGTTCTATAGTTAATGAGAAAAAGTAATGAGTATGCAATGTACTAGGTTGAGGAGAAAGTGGAGATTAGGGGCAAAGGGTACCAGTATAGAATAATTCTGATTCCCTTCCAACCTAGAAAAGAAATTAAACTGAGGGCCCTACACAGAATCACAAATAAAATCACGAATATTAAAGCCCAGTAAAGTGAAAAACAAGTAAACACTCAATGTTAGCATAATTTGGGGGGGGGGAGACAAAAATGGAAACTAGTTCCAACCAGTTCTAGTTATCCTCATTAGTTAAAATATCTTATGCACAGTACTTACAAAATTCCTTTTATATATAAGTAATTCATTTAGCCCTTATCTCACATGAGCTAAGCAGGTCATATCTTTTTTTTTTGAGACAGGGTCTCACTTTGTAGTTCAGGCTGGCCCTGAGCTCACTATGAAGCCCAAGCAAACCTTGAACTCAGCAATCCTCCTGCCTCTGCCTCCTGAATGCTAGGTTTACAGGCATGAGCCACCATGCCCCGCACTGTGATATATGGTAATGATTGCTGGTGGGCGTAAGTCACCACGCCCAACACTGTCTGTGGTTACCGGGGATTGAACTCAGGACCTTGCACTTGCAAGGCAGGCACCGGGAACCACTGAGCTAAATCTCTGACCTGGTCATATCATTACTAATCCAATTTCTTCAGAAAGAAAGCAAACTCAAGAGAGGTAATGCAATAACCTGATAACCCAATGGTTGCACGGCTAGTGAATTACAGAAACTTGAACCAAGACTTGTTACTTCAGAACTTCCCCCACGTATCTGGGCTCCTCTTTATTAAATCTAAGGGGATAAAATTATGATTTCTCTTATTTTTCACATTTTACTGGTCAAGTTCTAGCGGTTTTTTCCTCTCCCTCTCTTTTCCCAACTTGATGATTAAACTATTCAGTTTCCTGGCCTCTTATCGCTTTCTAAGTTATAACCATTTACTTTTTAAACAAGAGTAATAACTGTCTCAAACATACCTGTTTCTGCTCCAAAGGCACATTTATGGTAACAGAAAGCACACAATATAAATATTTTATCATGATTAAAATTAAAGTAAATCATTTACATTTTCACACAATTTTAAGAGTGTGGAAAATGGCTTCTTAAAGCTAGGTCTTTTGTTAGGCACATCATTCCTTAATGGTAATACACAGCTGAGATGAGGCAATTCTAAGTAAGCTAGTGTTAAAATAGCCCTATCATTACAGAACTTCTGGACAAAAACCAAAAGCCTCATGAAATCATGCCAGGAGATATTGGTCATATTAAACAACTAATCATAGCTTGTTATCAAAGATTGGTTATAGGAGCTGGAGATTTAGCTCAGTGGTTTCCCTATGGCGCAAGCCCAAGGTCCTGAGTTTGATCCCGGTACCACATAAAAAATGCTGGGCGTGGTGACTCACGCCCACCATCAATCAATACCACATACCACAGTGCCGGGCGTGGTGGCTCATGCCTGTCATCCCAGCACTCAGGAGGCAGAGACAGGAGGATTGCTGAGTTCCAGGCTTGCCTGGGTTACATAGTGAGCTCAGGGCCAGCCCTGAACTACAAAAAGCGAGACCCTATCTCAAACAAAACAAAACAAAACAAAAGATTGGTTATAAAAATAGAGGAAGGAATAGTAACTTGATCATGGAAAAGTCTGAAAAAACATCAATAGTAACACACGATGCAGAAAACTGAAGGAAAAATATTTTAAAAGTTAAGTTTGGGGCCGGAGGGTTAGCTCAGTGTTTCCGGCGCCTGCCTCGCAGCATAAGGTCCTGAGTTCAATCCCCAGTGACCACATACAATGCTGGGCGTGGAGACTCATGCCCACCGGCAATCAATACCACATACCACAGTGCCGGCACCTGTAATCCCAGCACTCAGGAGGCAGAGACAGGATTGCTGAGTTCGGGAGGATTGCTGAGTTCGAGGCTTGCCTGGGCTACATAGTGAGCTCAGAGCCAGACTGAACTACAAAGCGAGACCCTGTCTCAAAAAAAAAAAAAAAAAAAAAAAAATTAAGTTTGAAGTCAGGCATTGTGACTTATGGTTTATTCCTGTAATTCCAAGTCAGGAGACTGAAGCAGGGTAAATGTGAATCCCTGCCAAAGAAACTTGGTAAGATTTTGTCTCAAAATAAGGTTGTAGTGAGTGAGGGATACATATATCTGTGTAAAGGTCCTGGGTTCACCCTCCAGTACTGTTCCTCTCAAAATCAAAATCTGACCAGAACCCAAAAGTATAGTAGTGAAAAAAGCCAAAACACAACCACCTTCATTGGTAATGATAAGAAAAAGACAAGCTCATCTGTTGAAAGCTTAGTCCCTAAGACAGCAGTGTTCAAAGGTGGGACCTTTGGAAGGTGACTGAATCATACCATTTTTTAAATCCACTGATGATTTGTGGCTTTGGGTGGGAGGTGGTGGAAACTTGGGGCCTTGCCTGAGAAGGTGATCACTAGCAGAGTGCTTTTGAAGCCTGTTATGTGCCTGAACCCTTCTCTGTTTCTATCTTACACAAGGTAAAAGTGGCTTTCCTCCACCATGCTCTTTTGGTATGACATACTGCCTCACCAAAGACTCAGAAACAAGAGCCATGTTATCATGGACGGAAACCTCCAGAAATGGTAGCCAAAATAAGCTTTTCCTCCTTTTAAATTGTTTCTCTCGGGTGTTTATAAAATGTAAAACTGAAGTTTGCTGACAGGAAATTCATTTGCTCTGGTAAACAGAAATGAAATATTATTCTGTGAGACACTGGCAAGATGATGCAGAAGGAAAAGGCTGATACTACACCAGGTTAGGAAACAGGTAAGAGTTCTAACAGATTGTGTGCAATACTGAAGTCTCAACTGAGAACTTCATGGACTAAATCATGATTCATAGTTATTTCTTAAGAGCAGACAGAACTGGAAAGCAAGAGAAGGCGGAAAGCGCTACAACAAGAGTAGTAAAAGGAATATCCTTAGAAAGTCATTTAAATCATATGGTTGCTGATTTTTCGCTTTACTTTTTCAAATCTATATAGTCCCTTAGATCAGGAACTATCTGCTCTTCTTTTATTCTACCTTGTCACTTTACTGCAGGTACTATCTAATATAACGAACAGAATGATAAATATTTAGCGCCTGAAGTATTTTCTCTTGCTGGAACCTATATTTCAACTTGAATTTTTTTTTTTTTTTTTGGTGGTACCAGGGATTCAACTCAGGCCCTTGTGCTTCCAAGGAAGATGCGGTACCACTTGAGCTAAATCCCCAGTCCCAACTTGAATTTTATTAATGCTATTCAGACATTTGATTTAATTCACTGGCTGGCTTCTTGTAAACATCCACAAATAACAGTTAATGAAGGATTTTTACTTAATACAACAACATAAAGTAACTTTTTGTGGATCATACTTCACTTTCTAGTAACAATGTTCCATTATTTTTATAAATTACTAATATAAAAATCTTACACAGACCTAATAATAAGTCTGTCATTTTCCCTCTATCTCTACACTTCTCTCTAGGCGGTAATTTTTTAAATTTCTAATTATCTCATGTTATGTAACTCTCTCACTCTACCCCAATAATCCTGCTTTACCTTTACTAATTTGGAAGGCCTCTTTACCTTTTGCTGGTTCTGCTGCAACAGCCTTTTCTGAGGGTGGTGCTTTCCTCATTCTAACTCTCTTCATTGGTGCTTTAGCTTTAAAACAGAAAGCCTAATTTATTGCTCTACCAACAGTATTCAAATTGTTTAACCCTATTAATTTGTCTAAATAAAAATTTCTAGTTGCTTATTTTTTTTTTGAGACAGGTAGTTTTTTGAGACTTAGTAGTTCAGGCTGGCTCTGAGCTCACTATGTAGCCTAGGCAAGCCTAGAACTCAGCAATCCTCCTGTCTCTGCCTCCTGAGTGCTGGGATTACAGGTGTGAGCCACCACGCCCAGCACTGTGGTATGTGGCATTGATTGCTGGTGGGCCTGAGTCTCCACACCCAGCATTGTATGTGGTTACCGGGGATTCGAACTCAAGACTGCGCTTGCGAAGCGGGCGCCAGAACCACTGAGCTAACCCTCCAGCCCATCTAGTTGCTTACTTTTTTGTAAACAATACCCATATTTGAGAGTGGAAATAGAAAATAGAATTCTATTAAAAATATTCAATTTAGTTAGAACACTTTCCCCTCTACCATGTTCCAAACAAATATTAATTATTTTAAGATGGCTATCTGTATCACTCTAATTTGTTGCATAAATCTGTGGGGACTTCCCCATATATTATTCGTGTCTACATTAAATCCTTCAGTAATTTTTAATGGAAATTATTTTTACTTTGAGTCCTGCAAGTGAATGCACCATTATTTTTTAACATTAAAACAATTACTTTAAAGTAAAATAGTACCTTTATGAGTTGTGCTAAATCCTAAATTAAGGAAAACCTGGGAGGCAGTATGGTATGAACATCCCCTTCATCAAAAGCTGTGTTTTTCCCACAACACAAATATACTACTCACATTCTAATTCTAACGTGACTACATTAGCTTGTTCTCTAAAGTTTGTCATTGATTCTTGGAGACACAATATGCTGGAGCAAGCTGTTTCATAACTAAGAGAAATATGTGAAATTTGTACACATTTCTGTAAAACATTATTGGCTGTAACTGTCTTACAGTTTTTTGACACAGGGTCTTGCTGTGTAGCCCAGGCTACCCTCAAACTCATGATTCTCCCACCTTAGTTACTTGAGTTGTTGGGATTACAGTTGTGCATCCACTGTATCTGGCTTATTTGTTGACTTACGTAGTATCAATACAGGGTACAATTACTGGTAATGCCACAACACATATTTCACAATTCCCTCGTAAAAAGAAAACTATCACTTCCAAGTATCTACCTGCTAAGCGTCTTTCAATCGTGGTTTTCAAATCTTCTTCCATAACATTCTCATTTACTACACCCACTTGGGACAAGGTTTCCAGTTTTGTCTTCTTTGTATCGACAGCTCTCTTCTTTCTATCTCCCTTTTTATCTGTAGGATGGTCATTTTTGCTTTGTGCTAACTCAAGCTTTAAGTCATTATCTCCATCTTCCTCCTCTCCAACTTCATCAACAGTAACGAAATTGAGTTCCTCTTTAAGGTTGTTAAAATCAGCCAAAGAGTCTTCATCCTCTTCAGTTACTTCATCCAAAGTCACTAAATGTAAATCACTACTGTCATCTTGTATTTCATCTACAGTAACTAAAGTAGAAGGGTCTTCAGGCATCTGAGAAGAAATGAATCCAATGGAATCCCTGACAGCATTTCCTTCATCTCCCTTATCATTTAAAGTGGCAAAGGTTATGTCTGCTGACTCATTTAAATGTAGCTCTTCTACTTCTCCAATTTCATCCACAGTTACCAAGCGCTCTTGCTTCAGAAGATCTTGTTCTTCAGCCACTGACAGAACAGTAACATCTTTTGGTTCACTGTGGGAAATGCAATCATCATGGTCAATTAATTCATCTAATGTAAGAAGTGAATTTGAATTTTTTACCATTTCTTCCATGTTTAGTTCTTCTTCATCAATTACTTCATCCACAGTAACTAGAGCTTGTCCATCTGCATCTTCCTCTTCCCCAATCTCATCCAATGTTACAAAAGATAATTCTACACTACTAGGGGCAAAAGTTTTCCCCTTTTTCTTCTTCAAGTGCAGTTCAGAAGGAGGAGTATTTTTGAGAGCTTCTTTCCTTTTTCCTTTTAATGGATTCTGCTTGGCTTGAGAAGGATTCACTTCTTCTATAACCTCATCCACAGTAACAAATTCATCCAAATTAAATGAAAATAATGGCTCCTGTTGGAAAGTTTAAAATCAGGATTACTTTTGAAAGGGTCCACAAATAAATTAGCTATAGTTCAAAAAGTAAGTGCCAAAGGTAATCTTAATGAGAGCAATCTAATTCTATTTTTACATAATTCAATAAAATTACAATTATTTTCTATGGGGAAATAATGAAACATAATGGCACAAAATACCACATTTACAGCATCTGCTGAACAATTAATATAAAGAATTTACTGTTCTAGATGTTAAATATCTAAGACAGCATCTCAAATAGAGCTAGAAAGCTAAACTGTTCCATTGCTCAACTTATCTAGAATATACAATTAACATAAAACTAATTTTAATTAACATTAGTCTAAATTTTAAATTAATAAAATTTGAGGAAGTTATAAAAATTATTACTAAGACTTTTATATAATTAATTTTCAAAAAGTAATTATTTTGAAAAACTGTGACTACATTAAAGAAAATAAATTCCCAGCATGGCTCCTTATGGTATTAAGGATCAACTGTTGGTACATGAATAATAAATTATCCTACCTCATGATAAAAAAATGAATTAGTGTTAAGATTAGTGGTAGGGTCAAAAGTAAAGTATGTCATTCCAGTTCTTTAGTCTCACTATAAACATTTGTATTAACTATTACAAGGTAGTTGTGAGCTTAAGACAGATGAATTCTGCTATGGAAGGATAGAAATGAAAAGTTAGTGCTAATCAATTAATTTTTACCTCTTTTGATTTGGAACTTCTACTAGTGGTACTTTTGGAATTCTTACTGTTTTGTCCAGCCAAAGCCTAAAATATTAAAGTAAGAAATAAAGAAAAACAATTTACAACCAGATTATTAATGTTCTAAAAACATGGGGAGGGTGTATAGGGACAGGGTGGAAAGGGAAGGAGAGGAAAGCAAGGGGTAACATTTAAACAGCAAACACCCAAATACAGTCAATTACAAACATTAAACAAGTTAACAAAAGTAAGTCAATAGTCATTCAACAATACAGGTATAGCCTCCAAAAGTTCTAGTTAAATTTAGTTTTCTTTTCTATATCCACAATGTCTAAGTTGGACAGTGACCTGATAAGAAAGCTTCAATTTAAAACAGGAAATGGATTTTCCATTAAGAAGGAGAAAGCTAAATCACCTTAGAAGATTCACTATAGACTTGCATTAAACCACGTAATTTTATTTCTGACCAATTTTTATCTTTATATCATGGTTATATTTTCTTTTATAAACAATGCTTTTCAAACCTGTTAATAAATTAGAAACCTTGAGCTTGATATTCTGTCTACTGGCTTAGATCAGTACAGTTAAGAAAGGGAAATGGTAGCTTGGGGGAGTAGTAAGGAGATTGCAACTATGACACAAGATTACATCTACTTCATAGCTACAGCAGCAGAGCTAAGTACTTCAAAGACACACTGAGCCACTCTTCCTACTCTCACCTTATTGTTGCTGTCATCCCGTTTCATGATGGAAGGTCTAGCCTCAGTTTCCTGAGACTGTTTTATGTCCTTGTAATCCAATTTAGAATCCTTGTCTTGCAGGGCTGAAATCTTTCCACTGCCTCCTCTGGTAACACCACTCTGTGTGGCTTTAAATTTATTGCTGCTTTCTGCCAAGCCTGATCTGGCACTTTTAAGTAGACCAAATTCCTTGGCTGAAAGTTTCTTTTCAGCATTTATTTGATCTGTAAGCACAGATTTTAGAAAACTTTTCTGATTTTCAGTTTTTGAAGCTGTAGCTTTTGTCTTAGAAGGGACCATAGCAGCCTTAGTACTTGATTTACTGCTAGATACATTTGATACAGCCAGCATACTAGTTTTACCACTTTCATCAGGCTTATTGGTCTGACCCACTCCTTTATTTGGGTATGCCTTGATAACGTTTTCTGCAGGTTTTTCTTTTATTGCTGCCATAATCTTTCCCAATTTTTCTGCAACCATTCTAGCTTCATTCTTTTCAATCTTCTCTGTTGCTATTTGTAGATCCATTCTGGCTTCCTTTGTATTAAATTCATTCTCTTCCTTTTCATCCATGTTATTTTTTTCGGAAATATCCTTTTTGCTTACTGCCTTCTCATCCCCAGTGTCACCTAGTGCTGTGGTGACAACACAAGCAGATGGCATTATTTCTGTAACAGTTTCATGTTTGTCCACTTCAGCTACAGCTTCTGCCATGGACTGTGTAATTCCAGAAAAGAAATCTGCCTCAGATGGAGTATCTTCTACAATTCCTTTGACATTCTTTTCCTCTACAAATGCACTGTCAGATGTTAATTTTGTTTCAGGGTCCGTAATTTCTGCCTCTTCCTTCTCCAAGTCATTGGTATACACCTGCTGATTTAAAGCAGACTCCTCTATATTTTCAGTGAATAATTCAACAGTGGCTGGAGTGGATGCAACAAGAGGAAGTTCTATGTTGACCTCATCTGCTTGAGTTTTAATTCCCAATGTTTCAATAGTGAAGTCAGAATCACAAAATACTTTTTCAGGTTCTTTGTCACAAGGTTCTTCCTGCTGTACCAATGTTTTTGTTTGGATACTGGGAGTAGTTTCTTCTTCGACCTTACTAGGTTTAACAGAGGGACTATCAGCTGCTGTTTGCACCTCACTTTCATCAATTGGACTGTTTTTCAAGCCAGGGCTAAAAGTACTTAAAACAAACAAAAAGAACACAAACAAAAACAAACAAAAATCAAACTATGATGAGAATTCAACCAACATAAATAATCCTTTTAAAGCCAATTGTAAAGACTTCCTGATGAATTAGTAATAAACATTGGGAAATCCAGCCAATGGGCACTAATATGGTTAAGATGTTTTTATGTAAATATGTAAACAATGTAAAAGTTTAAGAAGTTTTTCATTTCACTGAAGATTTTAATTCAGAGTGGCAAACTATGCTAATAATGTTTGGTCCATTTATTCATGTTAAGTTATAAACAATATTTTTCCTCCTGTGTCAATAATATCAGAAGGTCAAATGTAAATGAAACATCTAAAATCACTGCAAGTTCTGCTCTCCCAACAGTGGTAACTTAAATATTATAGGGTTCTACAAAGAAATCTTACTTAGAAAGATCATGAACAGAAATACTGGATTTGTAGTAAGAATGCTACCCTTTACTTTCTGTCTCTCTCTAAGGGGAAAGGGTTTGTGGGGACATGTGAAACAGATTTGCTTTCAATTTTCCAAGAACTATACCTATTAATGATAATATTTGAAAACATTTTCACTTTAGAAGTATTCTTTAAATAACTGCACTGGATATTTAAAGGTGAAAGTGACAGAACAACCTTAACATGAACATATAGTCTTATTATAAAGCATTTGTACTTGGTTACATTGTAAAAAAGTGTATGTTAAAAACTTCCTAGTTTACAAGAATAATAAAATTCCAACTATTCAGAAGAAATGAAGGCAGTGCATGTCTAAGTATTTGTATCAGATCTTTTCTCATCATGGCTGTCCCAAATCCAAGGTAAATGACAGTGTGATTGTACAATTCTACTACTTTCACTGAGGCAGCAACACAATAAATTATGTCTGTATTAATGTTCCACAGATTAGAGATGATCTTGGATCAACAAGAAACATCACAGGTTCTGAAAATGTTGGCCAACCTGCTACAACCCAAATTGAAGTTTAATGAATATATTCACAAAATTACACCGAAAAGCAGCAGGTTGGAGCAAAGCACCAGCATATAATCATTCTTAATACCTTATAAGTATTAAAGTTTTCACTTTTTAAGGAAGAAGAGGATGGACCATTCCCTTTAACATGCTTCTCCAAGGCTGGACATTACCCTTGAATTATTGCTTATGTGCTAAGTACCTGTATTCTAAAAGGTCATTATTTCGTTAAGTAGGAAGAAAATTGAAATATTCTTCTATCAAAGTCTACTGATCCATTGTACTGGTTCTCCACAAAGATGAGTATGTTTGCAATGGAGAACATTTTCCTACCAGATCAAAGAAATGCCTAGTGTTCACAAGTTACAAAGCAGTTTGAAGAATTTACACAGAATAGTCAGTAGCCAAAGACCTTAATCAATATGAAGTCTACATAATGTGCATGCTACCCTTTATATGCTGAAGCAATTTTACTTGAAATAATTCACATCTCTTAAATGGAAAATAGCAATGGGTGATTTATGTGTCCAAATTCTTAGGAATACTCAATATTTGTGGTTAAATACAAACATCACAAACAGTTGTAACAGTAACAGTCTACGGCAGTTATGAGTTATGTGGATATTATTTCTCAAAATGTAAACTTTTGTTCTTAAATTGCAAGGTTCATTTCTAATTGAAAATGGTTCAACTCCTAACTTCATTAATGAACTGCATATTACCCTAAAGACTACAAATTAGAGCCATATGAAACTTTTTTTTTTTTTTTTTTGAGACAGGGACTCGCTTTGTAGTTCAGGCTGGCCCCGAGCTATGTAGCCCAGGCAAACCTTGAACTCAGCAATCCTCCTGTCTCTGCCTCCCAAGTGCTGGGATTACAGGCGTGAGCCACCATGCCTGGCTGAAACATTTTTTAATAGGGGTAGAAGGATAACAATGCAGATGATCTAGATTCCTAGCTGAAGGATATAACAAGACTTTCTATTTTATCAAATTTTTTTTTTTTTTTGAGACAGGGTCTCATTTTGTAGTTCGGGCTGACCTGGAACTCACTGTGTAGCCCAGGATAGCCTCAAACTCACAGCAATCCTCCTGCCTCTGCCTCCTGAAGTGCTGAGATTACAGGTGCAAGCCAACATGCCTGACACTGTGGTATATGGTACAGGGGATCAAATTTGGAACCTTGCACTTGCCAGGGAGACGCTGGAACCAGTGAGCTAAATCCAAAGTTTGTCAATAAAAAGTTATTATCTTTTGTAAAAATGAATCACTGCAGTTTCACATTGGAAGTACAGAACACAGATGGCTCAAAATATAGTTTAATTTCACATTTGTCCGCATGTGATTTTTCTTAATTATAATGGTTTCTTTGTGGACACCATTTACTGAAAATTAGTA
>PVIC010003810.1:0-66565 GCA_004025085.1 Thryonomys swinderianus | reverse complement strand
GTTTGTTTCTTATCATTGCAAATAATCAGCTGTGACCAACCTATTTCTATGTTTAGGGAAAACTGGTAAGTTTCAACAGTTCTTTTCTCATTTTGGAAATGTTTTCATTTATAATGTTGGGAAGAGTCTTTTCATGCTGATGTAGAATTTCATAAAGTTGCCCAGGGTGGATTTCCAAAGTAGAAGAGCTAGAAAAATTCCATAGAATTTTGCCTGTAGCTGTCTTCTCACAGACCCTAAAGCTTTTGACCCATAGGGAAGATTTGCATATTATTTCTAGATTCTTCTGTCTCTGTTTCCAGACTAACTTCTTCAACTCAATGACAATAACTTATGCCTCATCTATTTTGTGTATTCTTAGGGAATTTATGTTTTAGCTATCTTTGCCCATTAATTTCTGTTTTATTGGATGTTGAGTAAAGAGGTTTTTTTTTTCCTAAGACAAGAGATGTTTACTTTAAGCTGTCAAATCATTTTAGTGTACAAATAATTTCTTATGAAGACCCCTGATATTTAAAGAGATAAAATTTGAAATGTCTTCTTTTGAAGTAGTGAGGGTAGTTACAAGACAGAGCAGCTTAGATCCATTATGCTTTCTGGACCCTAAGTAGTGCACTTAATTTTTTAAAATTGTCCTTTAAGTATATTGATACTTTTTAGTTACACATTATGATCATGTTCATCTCTGATGATTTGTACCTGTACATGATGTACCTTGGTTCTTGTTTTTGCCCCATTGCCCTACCTTCCTTTCCTCCCCCACACCTCTCCTTATTTACAAAATCTCTTTTCATTTTTTCCTTCTTTTCTTATTTTTGTCCTTCCATTCTTTCCTCCCCCTCCACTTACCCTACCTTTTTGGGCCTTTACTTCCTATTTTACATTATCTACTATACGTTTTGGTTCTTATTTGCTCTTACATTTTCTCACACCAGAAAAAACTGTTAGGTATTTATATACATGTGTTCACTTAAGAGTATGGCTTCGGCCAGAGATTTAGCTCAGTGGTTCCAGTGCCTGTCTGGCAAATGCAAGATCCCTAGTTTGATCCCTGGTAACTATGTACAATATCAGGCACGGTGACTCATGGCCACCAGCAATCAGTACCACACATCACAATGCTGGGCATGGTGGCTCATGCCTGTAATCCCAGCACTCAGGAGGCAGGAGGATTGCTGAGTTTGAGCCTTTCCTGGGCTCCATAGTGAGCTCAGGGCCAGCCTGAACTACAAAGCAAGACCCTGTCTCAAAAAAAAAAAAAAAAAAAAAAAAAAGAGTGTGGCTTCATGGTTGCAACCATTTAGCTGTAAATGTCTCAAATTTATCATTTTTATGGTTAAGTAAAAACTATTTTATTTTTTAATAAAATAATAATAATTAATAATATGTCTTCTTTATCTAGTCTCCAGTTGATGGGCATTTGAGCTCTAAGATTTACCTATTACAAACTGTGCCACTATAAACATGGTTGCACATACACTACCCTGAACATGCCTGATCTCATCTGAGGTGAGAGTTTTGTAATTCTACTTTGCATCATAATATTTTCCCTGGACTCTCTGAGATTTTTTATCTTTCCTCCAGAGATGTCTTATTTATTTATGATTTTTACTTTTGCACAGTTAAATGTAGCCTCAAAATGTAGTTTACTGTCTCTTCTACTTTATAATGTAGTTATTTTGTGTATTTATTTGTGTGTTTTTCTAAACAGACATCTTTCCCATTTGCTAAGTATGTACTTCAGTATGATGTTTTCCAGCCAAATCTTGCTTCTTTATGTTTTTAAAGCATTAGTATGCCAGTTATCTGTTGCTGAATACAAGTCAACTCACACTGCATGATTTGGCTGCTATCTAGAATATATAAAGAACTTAAATCAGTCCCCCCAAGTTTAAAGACCCAATTCAAAAATGGGCATCAGAAATGCACAGACACTTCTCAGAGGCAGAAGTAAAAGCAGCCAAGAAGCATATGAAGAAATGTTCAACATCATTGGTCATTCGAGAGATGCAAATGAATACAACAGAGATTTCATCTCATTCCACCAAGAATGGCTGCTATTGTGAAATCAACCAGCAGTAAATGCTGGTGAGGCTGCGAGGAGAAAGGAACCCTTCTCCACTGTTGGTGGGACTGTAGACTTGTGTAAACATTGTGGAGATCAGTGTGGAGATTTCTCAGTAAACTAGGATTAGAGGTACCATTTGACCCTGCTATCCCCCTGCTAGGAGTATACTCAAAGGAGTTAAAAGAATCATATTGTAAAGACATTTGTACACCAATGTTCATAGCAGCTCAGTTTGTGATAGCCCAATCTTGGTAACAACCCAGATGCCCATCAAATGGAGACAGGATAAAGAAGATATGGGCTTTTTAATAAAATGGAGTATTACTCTGCCATAAAAATGACAAGTTTTATTCATTTATGTGCAAATGGACACACCTTGAGGACACACTAATAAGTGAAATAAATAGATCACAGATAGGTAAATACCATATCTTTTATTTGGTATGAGAACCCATAGATGTAAACGAGTTCTAGAATGTATGATAGATTTTGTGAAATAGGAAATATTCAAAGGGAATGAGGTAGGGGAAAGTAATGAGGAGAAAGAATAGAATAAATATGATTTGGAAAGAAAAAGAACATGTATATAGGGGGTGGGGTTGTGGGTTTGTAGGGATATGGGTAAAAATGAGAATTAACTTGTGTCTTATACTGGTACAAATTCTCTAATGTTGAGTGTGATTGTAAGCTGTATATAGAATTACCAATAAAGAATTCAATTAAAAAAGAATAACATCATGTTATCTTTCTCTCACTTCTCTGGGATGACTAGCCCAGGTTAGAGATTCTTCATGCTGATATAAAGGGCAGTGTATAGGACTAGCATCATGTGAAATTTTGCCAGCTTATATTTCCAAGTGGGCTGGGAAAGGTCAAACATCTAGGACTACAGCAGCTGGATTTGCTTGGGCATCTCTCCTCCAACACTAGTGACAAGCTATGTAGTTTCTTCAGCATGGCAGCTCTGAAGGTGATGCTACCTAGTTTCAGAGGGATGGTCAATGGGCCCCACCACTTCTTCGAGAAACAGGAAAGTTCCAGAAGCGTATGCAGTCCTGATCCTATCAGCGTGACCATTTTTAGAAAAAAACAACAATTTTTCCAAATTGGCCCTGTTGTGCACAATGTAGTTTCCCTGCCCAAGAGATTTAGAGACCCTTACCCACCAGATTTCCCCAAACCTTGTCCTGTGATGGAATTGAATTCAGGCTTTACTTCCAGAGTCTTCTCATCAACCAGTCCTGGGTATGGTCGGGCCCCTGCACACAGTTCCTGAATCACAGCCCCATGAAAATGAACCTCTAGGACCTGAAGCCTGTGTTGTAATGAGAGAAAAGTTCTCCCCCTTGCTCCCCTTGACACACCCAACAAAGAAAGGTGTAATAAGAATAAAATAACTATGCTGGGTGAGCCCATGGAGCAAGGCTTACAGCAACATGGACAGAAGTTCCTGGTCTACAGCATTCATGATATCCAGCTTGACACTGGCTTTTCAAACTGCTCTCTTGAGGAATAGTTTACACAAAAAGAACTGCACGTATGTAAAGAGGGAGTGTAGATATCTCTGAGATCTTGATTTCAGTTCTTTTGAATAAAGACCCAGAATTAAGGTTGCTGGATGATATGACAGTTTTCTTTGGATATTGAATAAATTTCCACACTGTTTCCCCTAAGGCTGCAAGGATTCCAGTTTTTCCACATCCTCACCAGGGCTCATTATATTTTGTTAACAGCAAGTGTCATAGGTATGAGGTGATAATCTATCAGGTTTTAGTTTTCATTTCCTGGAAATTTCTTATTTCAGATCTACAGTGATGAAAACAATATGGCAGTAGCATAAAGTCAGAGGTGTAGACAAATAGGACATACTGGAGAGCCCACAATGGAAATCCATGCATGTATCACAGCATGGTTTAGTTCTGAACCCTCCCTCCCATAAAGGTGTATGGCTTAGAGGGCTTGGTCTCCTGTTTTGAGAGCTGGTAGAACCTTTGGAGGTGGGATTTACAGGAAGAAAGTTAGGTCATTGGAAACATGCTCTTGAGAGATACCCAATCCTAGCACTCACCTGCTCCTGACATGATCTCCTGTTACCCCAAAGCAACAGACCCAAAACACCATGGACTGAAACCTTTGAACTGTGAGTCAAAATAAAACCTTTCTTCTTAAATTGATTATCTCAAGTGTCTTGTCACAGTGACAAAAACAGACTAACACCATCAGTTCATCTCTGACAGTGCCTCCTCAAATACACAGTAGTACCTCACTTATAAGCCTTGTTTATTTTCTCATTCAGGGAAACATGGCTCTATCTGTGTTTGCTTAGGGAAGGTAGTTGTGGTTGTATTTGTCTCCTAATGCAGAGTTTGCAAGAGGATGTAAAATTTGCACAATGCTTTTGTTTGTGAACTGAATCATTTACAGACAGAAGTGTTCATGAATGAAGGCATTACTGTACACTGGGGAGAGGATAATCACAATAAATAATGTTAGAGAAACTGGTTATCCATATGAAAAAAGTATAAATAAATAAAACTATAAACCTTCCTTATACCATATGTAAAAATCAGTGCGAAATTATTCAAAGAACTAAGCACAGTTTTACTGAAATTATTGAACTTCCAAATTTAAATGGAGAGAGAAAAAACATAGAGAAAAAGAATGGTAGCATTGTCCTTAGCAATAATTTATTTTTTGAAGCAGAGTCTTGCTTTGTAGCTCAGTACAACTTTGAACTCATTAAGTATCCCAGGCTAACTTTGAATTCTGAATGATCCTCCTGTGTCAGCCTCCCAAGTGCTGGCATTATAGGCATGTGTCCTCATGCCTGGTGGCAATATTTTCAAGAATGTGACATAAAGCCCAGACAACAAAGGGAAAAATAGTAAAGATAAAATATGTCAAGCTAAAAAAGATGCAATCAATGGGATTCTGTGGCATGGAAAAAAATTTACATATTTGATAAAGGGTTAAATATATTCATATATGTGTATATATACATTGTATATATATATATCTTCTACAATTCAATAACAAAAGAATAAAGAACAAAACAAGCAATAAAAAATACAACTAAGAGACTTAATCAGAAATTTCTTCAATGGAAACATATAATTGGATAATAGAAGAATTAAAATGTGCTGTCTATTTTTAATTAAATTCTAGCTCTGATGATGCCTGGAAAAAGATTCCCAGAGTGCAAAGCCCTATTTTCTTCCTTCTTTTAAGGTATAGCAAATATTTACAGCTCTATAGTTTTCTTAGCCTGGCTAAGTAAAGGATCCAGATACTAAAAATATTTTAGTATTTTTAACCCTTTTTAGTTTTAGCTAATATGATTTCTTTAAATTTTTTCTACACTTTCCCTAAATCAATTAGTAATCCACCACTTTACATGATAAGTCACTTAAATGAAACTTGTGCTCAGAGATTTTTCCTGTATTATCCCACCTCCAGTGCGATTCCGTGGGTTTACTGTAGGACTGTGTTAGACAGGATTCTTGGAAGACATGTTAAAAGGTAGATTCTTCAAGTCAAGTCCTGGACGTCTATCAGGAAACATCAAACTTACTCTTTGTGCTCAAAACACTATTTAGTTTCACACCTTCTACTGCTCCTTTAACCCTATCTTCCTGATTTTGTAGGATTTGTTTTCTCTCCAGAAGTCACTTCTGAATTTCAGCATTATTTGCCCACTGGAGACCCAGATAGTGAGAAATAGTTTTATTTCTGAATGTAATAGGTTCTAGCCCCTTTGTCATTCAAACCCCTTCTAGGTCATTTATTTCCTTGTATTTTTTCCTACATACAGTAAAAGTAGCCACTCAACAACATCAACATTTTGCCTAGCGATCTTGATTGAATCAATGTTTTCTCTACATTGCTTGCTCTCCGTGTCTCAGATGGAAGTGGTGATGCTACCTTCTCATTTCCTGTTTCTTCTTTTCTGATCATCTTTCCTGCACTCATCAAGCTCCCCCTAACACTTCCTCAGGGCTTTTCCAATCTTTGCTTCATCCCTGAGTCTTAAAGACCTTATTACCTCATCTCAAAGTAACAGCCACAGTGTCTAAGACTTGGCAACAGCAGCATCTCACATACAATGCCAAAATGTGTTCCAGTGATCTGTTGCTGCCTTTGACATTTAGCCTTAATTGCACCAATTTTATTGGCTCAAGAAACTCCCAGGGCATTAAGAAAACATTTTTATGAGTATGTCTGCATGGGTCATGGAAGCATGACCCTGAATACCATTTCTTGTCCCTTCTCCCGTTCCCTCTGGTGCTTTTCCTCTGCTCTACTTCCTGATCACCATGAACTAAGCAGCTTTGCTCCACCTTATCCTTCCACCATGATGTTCCTATGTGGGTCTTAACTAACCATAGACTGAATCCTCTTAAAAACATGAGCCGAATTCACCCTCTCCACCTTTAACTTGTGAGTCTTCAGTATCACAGCCTGTGGCTACTACAATGCAGATTAGTGGTCTTAAAGAGGAGCCTTCCTGTCTATACCACTCCTCACATCTCTATAGCTTGGGGGAACTAGTTGGGGAATTACTCATCATTGTCTCTCATGGAGGTGCAACTCCATATACCAGGAACTGGGGGCTCCTGATTGACCCCTTACCCATGTGGTGGCAGCAGAGAAAAATCTTTTGTCTTAGTTATTTTTTGTTCCTGGCATAAATATCCAACACTCACAAGTTAAAAAAGGAAAGATTTATTTCAGTTTGTACAGGTTTCAGTCCATCGTGGAATGGCTCCAAGGCAGGACACTATGCCAGAGGAGCATTACAAAGGAAAAACAGTCCATGACAGGACAGACAAGAGCCAGCAAACCCTGCTTTCCATATTTCTCTTAATATATCATTCAGGGTACAAGCCTATTGGTTGGTGCACCCTATACCCAGGATGCATCTTTCATTATCCATGCCCAGAACTATGCTGAACAAATTTAATTATCACACACCCTTAGTCGATATCCTAGATCCAGCCAGCTGTGGAAAGCCTCACCCATGAGCACATGAGCCTTTGGTAGGGGGGCCCCAAGGTGTGTTATAACATCTGTCTTCTGGGTGGAAAGGCTGAGCCACCAGTATTTACCCCTACATGGTTTCTACAGGTGATCATTCCAACATGGCAAACTCAAAGTAGCTTCAGAATGAGACAAAGAGTTATAGAAGACCCTCGGTCACTTTTTTAGCTTAGCTACAGACTCAAGCCACTGATCATGAGTCTCCCAGACGTAAGGTGCTGATAAGCGTGGTCTGATCCTTGATGTCAAGTTTCTGAATGTTTATATAGGACCAGAACTGAGCCACTTCTGGAGACTGTAACCTACAATGTTGAGCTCTACTTATCATTTGAGGCACCTGACTACACTAGGGTGAGCAGACACAGAGTGGAAATGGAGAAGACCACTGAGTCCCGTCTTGAGGCACAGGGATTGGTTTGAGAACCTTGCAGGAGGTCAGGATCTTCAGCTGTAAGGTCACAGCTGTATGGACTGCAAATTTCTAAGGCTTTGTGGCTTCCTCTAGTTTTCTACCTCTACAATTCTTCACCACTCTTGCTAACTCTGGTATTTAAGATCAATAAGGAAGAGTTTTAGCTTCAGACAGAACCCATTTTTCAGCTAGTTATAGGCACAAATCCTCAAAGGGAATCACAGATCCTCAAAGGAAATCACCCCAAGCCTGGGTCTGGCAGGAAGGAGACCCCATGGAGGAAGTGGGTACCCTGGAAACATGGTGATGACTCATGAGTCAGCCTCTCCTCTCCTGCTGCGTTATCTTCACATCATAAGGTTACCAAGGCTTATGCATGAAGGCTTCAGGCTTCCACGGTTTAATTAACCTCGTATAGCTGCTAAACAGGGACCTAGGACACAGAACCATGCAAGTCCATCTCCAAAATTTGCAGCTCTTCACAGCAGTGCTCAGGTAATTGAAAGGAGCATAGGATTTTCCTCTTTCTAGGGAGAAGGTCCTTTTCTTCTCTCTGGGAGCAAGTGGGTCACTGGAGGAGCAGCCTGAAGGGCCAATCTCCCTTCTTTTCCTTTAACTCTTTGCTTCATGCTGTTTGTCGTCATGAGCTGTTAGTCATCAGCCAAGCCCACCTGCTGTGCTGTTCTGCCTCCAACCAGCCAGCTCTGGACTGACACCTCTGTAAACTGTGAGCCAAGCTCCTCAGAGTGGTGGGTGCTGGGTATTGCATCTGTGATGAGAAAGTAAGGAAACCAAGGAGATACTGAAGAGGAGGCCCAGCCTGAGGTTCAGGAAAACTTTGGACCAACCTGGGCCCTATGAATTCATTTGCTGTCATAAGATGTTTATGGACACCATAGCCTCAGTCAACATGGCTTTAAACCACACTTAACGAAACTGTGATTAGGTAACATGCTTGAAGACACTCGTCTAAATTTATCATGTAGGGATACAGATGCACTGATCCAGATCTGTGTTCATCAACAGCTTGAAGTCAAAGAATTACTTAATGTGAATCTTACTGTCTACAAATGGATGTTCCAAGCTAAGTGCTTTGCATCTTCGATATCAACTGATCCGGCCAATGGCTTTGTGTTGTGGCTTTTCTGTGCTAGCTTTTTGACACTATGACAAAATATCTAAGAATCAACTGGAAATGAGGAAAGGTTTACTCTGGCTCAAGGTTTCAGAAAGTTTTATCCTCGATTGTTGGCCCTGTTGCCGCTCAGTATGTCAGAGGTGGGGGGGATATGTGAAGGAGGCTCATGGGCTCCAGGTGGTCCAGAAACCTAGACAGACAGGAGCAGCAAGCTGGGATCTCTGATCCCCTTCCAGGCTGCACATCCAGTGACTTCACTGACTCACACGAGACCCTGCCTCTTAAAGGGCCCACCACCTCCTAACAGAACCACAGGCTGGAGACCAAGTCTTTAACACATGTGCGGTTGGAGTCATTTCCAAACCCTGACATATTCTCACTGAGGGACAGTGAGAAGTAAGAATCATGGAAGGTGAGTTAGCTCCACCCCGCCAAGCTTACCCAGTTAATTTCCGGGTAGCTGGCATTAAGATGCAAGTTTTATTCTCTCTGACATAGGCGCTCTCACTGCTGTACTATGACTCTTCTGGGGAAAGCTACTGTCCTTCACTTCTTTGTCGCTAGGATGAAATATTTGACACCTGCAGCTTCCAGAAGGATATGTTTATTGTGCTTCATAGTTTTACAGGATTTAGTCTATACTCATCTGGCTCCAAGGCAGGAACTTCATGGTAGAAGCTTCTCAAGGAGGAAAAATGCTCACATTCTGGTAACCAGGACACAGTGGGGGAAGTAGGGAGAGCTTGCAGCTTCCTGCAATCAGGCCCTGCCTCCTACAGCACATTCGGTTCTGAATTTCTCAGTGGGAGACTCTACTGACAAGCACCGGATCTAATGACCTTCCCCAAACCCCACCTCCTTTGGGGGAGGTTCCGGAGCTAAACCCTAACACCAGGCACAGTTTAGAAAGGTCAGTACTCTTCTCCTGGCTTCTGCTGCCCATCTTGGCCTGGAAGATTTGTTCGAGAAGCTTATTTGCTTTCAGTCCTTGGCGGCTGCTTCCTCCTGCTGTATGAGTCAAACTTTTCAGCCTATTTGCCCTTCAAGCCCTTCAGCAGGGAATCCAGGCTGCAAGAGAGTTCAAATGCAGTTAACAGAGCCACCCCCCTCCGCCCCTCCTGTGTTTGCATTTATTATTAACTACATGTCTTTCTGACAGGAACTCTGTTTGTCCTGACTTGAGTCTGGTGCTATGAGTCACGGGGGAGATATAATATACTGATTGCTGAACAAGGTTACAGTTTTTTCTTTTTCTGTGACTCATTCACTTCAGCACACTTTAATTTATGATAAAAATCAGTAAGATGTGAACGTGGAGTTTCTTATGGACAGCTTACCTTCATGGCACTGGGGACTGAACCCAGGAGTACTGCATTGAGCTCCATCCTTTGCCGCCACCACCCCCTTTTCTTTATTTATTTTTTTAATTTTGAGACAGTTTCACTAAGTCGCTAAATTGTCTATGCTGAGCATGAACTAGTGATCTTCTGGTCTCGGCCTGCCTGAGTGCTGGGATTATGAGGCATAGGTCACCAAACCTGGCTGGGCTGGCTTCTTCTCTTCCCCTTTACCTTTGTTTCCTTTTCCTCCCCCTTTTTTCTTATTCCACTTTAGTGCAATTCCACCAAGGGTCTTCATTTATCTTTCCTCTTCTTGACTCCAACTATCAATATTTCTTCCACTCTTTTACTAGTACACTCATTCCCAGTTTTTATGAGCAAGTTTAAATTAGACATTACATTGTCTTTCAAAGACAAAATGACAACTCCCACAAACAAAGCTTTCACAGAATTCAGAATAAATTACAAAGGTATCCATGCAGAACATTTGTCAGATGAGTACACGAACTAAATCCCCAGAGAGCACACTTTTTTACCTAGCAGCATTCCCGATGTGAGTGATATTTAAGGTGGGCCTTGAAGTATAGGTAGGAGTTCCTAGATAGAGAAGACAGGGAAAAGAGTTCTTGGTACTGAATTGCCTGTGGAGCTGTGAGGAGATGTGGGAAGACACGTTTGAGGAAGGGTAAGTGGGCTGATGTGGTTGTGGCTCTGGGTTCTATGTAATGAAGGAAGAGCTGGAGTTGATAATTACATAGGCTGAGATTTACTGAAGCAATTTTTAACTGCCCTCCAGGTGGCCAAGGAGACATTTTTGAGCATCCTCAGCCCCTCTTTCTTCTGAGAAAGTCTATGAAAGACAATAAACCAGATGTTTTGGTCCGAGCCAGTTTCTTGTACATGATTGAGATAAAGTACTCAACCCCCCAAATTAATAGGAGAAAAAGATTATCTCAGCTCACAGTCTGTGGAGTGTTCAAGGCTCCAAGATGGGGTAAAATGGCAGAGCAGAGACAGTCAATGGCCGGGTAGGCAGGAGGCAGTGGGCAGCGAGCAGCAAGCCTGCCTTTCCTTCTTTATCCACCCAGGCTCCAAACCTTTTGGGTGGTGCCACCCATGACCAGGGTGGAGCCTCTGCCCTCTATAAATACGTTTAGCCACACCCAGAACTGTGCTAATTCCCATCAGTGGACTCATTTAGTCGGGGGCGTTTTGACACAAGACATGACAGCCAGCGACCTACCCAGGGTCGTGGAGGGAGTTGGGTAAAACACAATTCCTTTTCTTCCCTTTCTCTGTGTTGTGCTTGGTGAAACGACCCCAAAGATGTTTTAAAATTCAAATTTGCTTCTCATTACTACTCTCCCTGTTATCTTCGCTGTCTAATCAAGGCAGAGTACAATGCACTATACATTTTTAAGAAGCCTCATCTGATAAATATTGGGCAGTGGGTTGAGCCTCAGATCTACCCACCTTCCAAGCTGTGCTGCATCCACCACAGCTCTTTCCTCACATGCTTAGCAGAGATTTTTACAAGGACAGACAGACCATCTATTTTGTTAACTTGTTTTGCTGACTGTAGGAATATGTCCAGCAATTGTCTGAATTACTCTGGCAAAAACAGCTCTATTTTAGAAATACTGACACTCTTTTCTGAGTTAAGTAAATTATCTTAACAAGAAAAATGTGCAGCCGGGTGGGTTGCTGCCCATCTGTAGTTGTAGAACCCAGGAGACTGAGGCCATCTCTGGGACTGTGAGTTCCAGGCCAGCCTGAGCCACACAGGGAGACCCTGTCTCAAAACACAAAACAAAATAAAACACTGCCTCCTCTGAACAGCAGTCAAAATCATACTCCAAAATGCAACTCAACCCAAGGGGTCATCATTTATAATTTAGTTTGAATGAAGGATTGAAAAAAGAAAATATATGCAGGTATTTTGAGAAAATAATATGTAATACGTTTTGAGACTGATACCTATTATATGGTATTTTCTCAAGAAATGTAGGTTGATATTATTATGAATAAATAGTATCTCTCTGGATGTATGCATATGTGTGCACATTTCTAAATGTATATAAAAGCATATGGTAATTTAAAATAAAGAAAGGACTGAGACGTGTTAATTTAATTTACTCTCACCTTTATCTAATATTTGTCAATATTTTCTTATTGGATAAGTGTTTGGTTTATTACAGAACTCACAGTTCAAAAGGAACTCTCAATCAGTTGTCTTTCATTATAAAATAACATTGCAAGAGTTATGAGTATTGATTACTTCCATACATGACAATAACTTTGTAATATTTTCTATAAAGAAAGGGTGAAAAAAGCCAGGACTTAGCTCAGCAGCACAGAACCTGCCTGACAAGTGTAAGGTCCTGAATTTGATCCCTGGTATGGGAATAAAAACCTTTCTTCATTATCTTAATTCCTTACCAGAGATGCAATGGAAATATTTATGGTTGTCAAATTTGGAAAAACAAACCAAAAAAACACCATTACATTCCGCTTAAGTAAAAGCTACACAGTTTCATGTCATTTTATATTTTCCTATGTAATAATAATTCTAAAACCTTTTATTAGGCAGTATTAATTAGCAACTTTTCATGATGCTTTTGTCACCATCATTATTGTGAGTTTCTGATATTGTCTTTCTCGCTAAATCAGCAGAAAATTGAAAGAGTTATATGTCTCATTCCATTCCATCTGACTTCCTTCTGAAAAAGAAAATAAAACTACTGGGTGTTTTAATTGTATATGGTGTATTATTGAATATATTCTTGGAAGGACAGAATTTATGTTTCAGATTATCTGCTCCCAATCTTAAATGTTTGACAATGGGAAGGATTTTCCACAGATTAGCCTCTGACTCCACACATTTCAAAATCTGTTTCTTTTCTCATCTGCACATATTTCTGTGGCCAGGAGGTAAATTTATATTGTGAGTCACCTCTGGCCCAACTCCTTTGTGTCATGGCCCTGGGGTGTGTGTGTGGGGGGGGAGTCGACACAGTGGGTGGCCAGAATATTTCTAGAAGCCAGTCTTGAGCCAGAATGGTTAGCAGCAACCAATTGCTCTAGAAGAGACTGTGAAACCTGTAGATTTATTTTAAGAAGCTCAAATGAACCTCCCTGAAGTTCTCAGTTGAATTCCTAAAATGCCAACAGCCACTGCAATATTGCTGAACACAAGAGTGTGTTACAAAGAACGTGGAATGCAGAGAGACTGTGTTCTTGACTGACAGCAGTTAAAATATCTCACATTTGCAAGTTTTGCAAAGCAGCCATCTACACTGGCAGTGCAGCCCCTCCGAGGGTGTTGGAGGTCACCTATATCTTTAAATGTACAGAAAATGGTCCCTGGTTCCAGGATTGGCCCTTCTAGAATGTAGGAGAGCACTTGCATCTCTCTGAAAAGTGAGATGACAAAGGACACACGCTAGACCCCAGATCATACCCTGAATGTGGATTTCTATTAAGAAAAAATAGATTTTTTTTTTTTAGCTATGTAAAGATTTTTCAGGTCTGGGTGTAGAAGCCATCTCTGTTACTGTAATAATTCTGACACCCCAACAGCTGACTTAAGAGCTGTGGTCAGGGAAGGGTTCTGTGTCAAGAAGAACAGCTTGTGTCCTGAATCAGCCCACCAGGCTGTAGCTAATCCCTCTCCGATATATCTTCTTCCATGGGATGTTGTTAAAATCCACAGCTCCAAGGTATCTTGCCTTCCTCCCGGGCAGCCCAAGTTCACTGTAAATCAGGCTATCAACAGAGGAGGCTGATTGGAACTTGAACTACGTATTTGGAGCTTTGGAATGAATGGAAAGTGGAAGATGTGCCTCCGTAGGGGCACAGGTTCAATGAATCCCCCCGTGAGGTCATTCCTTTGGTTGTCACCCTGTGCTAAATGAAGCTTCCCTGGAGATCTTTCCCTCACATTCCTATGAGCAGAAAGTTTCCTGGAAAATGAAACATGATCATGTCATTCCTCTGCCTAATAAACCAGTGGTTCTGATGAATGTCAAGTGCCACATCCTTCTGCAGATACCAAAGCCTTCAAGTCTGGCTCGGCCTATAGCAGCACGAGCTCACACCACAGCCCTCACCATCTCCACACTTCTGTGCCAGTCTGCACAGAAAAATGGAAGCCATGGGTGGGTATGGCTGTATCTGTGTCTATGTCCATGTCTGTCTCTGCAGTGTTTTATGTCATCTGTACCACTCTCTCTCTCTCTCTCTACCTACCTACCTACCTACCTACCTACCTACCTACCTACCTATCTATCTATCTATCTATCTATCTATCTATCTATCTATCTATCTATCTACCTATCTATTTATCTATCATTATCATCAACATGTATGGAGAGTGAATTAACCCTTTCTAGTTTGATCCAGAATGTGTATTTCTAGTTCTGCCCAGATCACAGTACTTTGCAAGTGGAGTCTAGTGATGAACATTACCACATACACACACACACACACACACACACACAATTCCTATCATTGTGTGTCCAGTGTTTCCATAGAGAGGTTTCTGTAAGTGGAGAGAGTATCACAAGGGCTGGATAAAGAGATTTGGGGATGGGAAAGAAGACAGGTCTGACCCAGCCATGAGGACAGCAGGCATCTCGAGCTGTGCCTCCAGGATACTTCTGCTTCAGAACTGCTCACAAACTTACACCGACTGCCCTGACTCTGATGAAGGGCCCTGCCACAACCAAGCCTCTTGTTCCTATAAAAGATCATCCAGCTACATCCAGCCACTTCTAAGCAATCAAAAGCACACACTGCCAACCTCTCTTTCCTTTCTAGTGATTTCCAGCCAGTGCCTCCTGTTAGTCGAATCTGGTGGAGAGGTTGCTAGCAAAGGACCCTGGGAAATGTAGTTTCAGACTTCCAATTTTAATGCACAGCTGCATGAATCTAGTGTTTGCAGGACCTGTGGCAGCTATTGATCCTGAGGTTCTAGCAGTGTCTTCACATTTCTCTTCACAGTGTCTTTGTCAAAGCATCAATAAAAGTTTAAATAAGTTAATCTGTTGCCAAGCAACTCACTTATATCAGCACACTTCTTAACACCAGGGTGGCGTTTTTTATTTCTCCAGTGACAAGGCACTAGCAGACTTTAAGGAATTATACATACACCTACAACACCAAGAAATTCCTCTGTCTTCCTTTCTAAAAACACACTGGTTTTATTACCCCAGACAGAGTCTCCATGAAGCCAAAGAGTGAATAACACATGTCTTTTTAAACCTCTTGTTCTTTTAAGGGGTATAGGTTACATCATATCTTTTATAGACTTCTCATTGTTTTTGTTGTTTTGAAAAGCGAATAAGCTCAGTGCCTTAAGTAAAATCTCCTCTTGTTTTTCAGTGTTTTTCTGTTGAGCATTAAGCATAGTCCAGATCTGGATGAATTTGAGAAAAGAATGTTCAAAGCTCTCTGATGAATCAGACATGTTTGGCTACAGCCCTTCCATACTAATTGGTCTTTCAATTCAAAGAGTTTATTTTAATCTTTACTTGGAGTTCACACACAGAGACACACACACACGCACACACTCAAAAACACACAAGTGTGCATTTTTTCAGCATTTTTAACACCGTACCTGTATACATTGAAGGCTAGCCATTTACTGATCATTCTGCAATTAACAAGTTCTGTTGTCTTTCACTTTGCATCTATGATTGCAGCCCTGGACGTCTTATAATTCTTAGTTCTCCTTGTCTCTCTCACACAGATAGAGCTGAGAGAAGTTAAAGGAAGTTGCTCACGTCACAACAGCCTGGTTGGAGATGGACTGGAGCCCAAGCATGACGATACAAGGTGAATACTGGTTATTCCACCAATGGGCTGATAATCTGAAGAAAAAATATATACTGCACCCTTCCATTGTCTTTGGCATCTGTGGATGAACTAAAAGCAGTCCTATTTTTAACTCTAGTCCATCTCCTGTTTGTTATCTATTTTTGCTTAGTTTCCATGATGGTACATTTTGCAAGCAGGGGTTAAAACTGCCACAAACATTGCCCTCTGTTATTTCATCAGTGGGGCCGACCAAGAAGACACAAGCAAGCAAGACCACTGAGCGCATTAGGGTCCACAAATCAAAATGACTTACCTTGCTACCTACTCGTGCTGTCTACCACTGTCATGCTACTGCACCTTAATGTAGTTTTATTTGTTTTGAAAGATTTAAACACCAGCACCACAGAGATATTAAAATTTAGCTATTAACTAAAAGGCCTAAGAGGGAAGTTGTTGAACAGCTTTACATGCTGGTGGTGTGAGAAGAAAGGGCGATTGCCAGAGACTTAGGACATAGTTCAGGCCCAAGAATACCAAGCTCTCTCTTCTTAGACAAGACACCATTTGGGGAGTGTCATGTCTAAATGATGGGGCTTCTGAAATGCACTTTGAAATCCAAAACCCTAAAATATATTCTGCAGACACATCAGGTACTGAGCTCATGCCCCTGGGCAGAGAAGAGACCATCTCTTAGGATGGTTGAACAAAGGTGCTAAACTATTTCCTTTTCTTTGTCTCCAGACTTTGCAGCAGTTAAATCTCAGGGCTTTCTTCTGGAAAATTTCATTCTACTGTATATCCCATGAAACATGGGACCATGTTCATTACTGACTTAATTCTATCAGCAACCTCTCCCTCTTCCAGTCTGAAATCCATTAAAGAAGGAATGAAATTCTTCAAATTCCTCCTCCCACAGCCCACACGGTCCCCACAGCCCCTGGCACACATAGGAACCTTATGGAGAGCTCTACAAGAAGCCAAGGGTCCCTATGACTGTTTCTCTCCTTTCTGTCCAGATCAACTATCTGCAGAAAGGAGAAGGAAAAAATACCAACAGAGAAGATGAGTACTCCTGTCTAATGGAGAGAGATTTACACCACAAAATGAAGCCAGACACTTATACATATGTGTGTGCTTTTTTGTTCATTTGTTGATAAGGCTAGGGATCAAACTCAGGGTGATCTTACCACTGAGCTATTTCTTCAACTCTTTCTACCTTTATCCTTAACTTCTAATATGTTCTTATTTATTTTGTTGTTCTAGGGATTGAACCCAGAGGTTTTGCACCAAATATCCTCAGCTTTTTATAATACTTGAAAAAAAGTTTATTTAGACAAGATCTTGCTACTTTCTGAGTTATGTGGGCTAGATTTGAATTTGGGATCCTGCTGCCTCAGCCTCCCAGGGCACTGGGATGACAGACGTACCACAAAATCTCCCTTTTATTCTTTATTTTGAAACAAGGTCTTTCTAAATTGTCCAGGTTGACCTTGAACTTATTATCCTCCTGAGTCAGCCTCCTGAGTAGCTGGTATGCACCATCACACCCAGAGACTCTCCCTATACCTTTCTTAATGCAGTTTTGATTTATTGAAATGGAGATCAGTGTGGGTTCTCGCTATATTTTGAATTTGCTCCTTGGGCCCTGTGGCACCTCTCAGTTGGTTCAAATGTTCTCAAAGAGATAGGGAGCTATTGACTTTTCTACTCTGAGATGCCACCTATGAATCAGATGAATTCACTCAATGAATGTTTATAAAATTCCACAGGATATGGGTAAAAATGAGAATTGACTATGTCATATATTGGTACAAATTCCCCAATGTTATGTGTGATTATGAGATGTATGTAAATTGTACCAATAAAGAATTCAATTTAAAAAATTCCACAAGTTACAAAAGAAGACATGATGCTCTGTAGAATGAAGAAATAATAAACACTTGCCAAAGTTACATAGCAGGTTGACAGCAGATCTGTGTGGCAACTCCAGTTCTGTTTGACATCAAGGTTCATGCGACTCGTGCCACATTCTCCATCTTTAATATTCACTGCCTTTGCCTCACTTGTACTTCTTCAGCTGTGCTTCTCAGTGAGCCATTCGAATACCCACCCCAGGGATGTGGGGAGATCCATGGGGCTCCATCCTACATTCTGTCATTCAGTCCATATGATTTTCATTGTACCATTCAGAGGTACTTTAGCTTTTTCCTTGCTGGGAAAAAATACTGACACCCAAAACTTAAAGGGTCTTGATTTCAGAGGATTCAGTCCATGGTCAGTTGGGTCCAAGGCAGGAGCATCAGGGCAAAAGAGCCAAAGCTCCTCAGTTAGTTCATGGTAGCTGGGAAAAAGAGCACAGAGGGATAGCACCAGAGAGGAAGGGACCAGGGACTTGGTGTGGTACCTAGGCTCACTATTCCATGACCCACACAGACACATGATTTATTCATCTCCCTGACAGACCCCAAGCATCAAGTTGGCCCTGTACATTCACACAGCAGACAGGCTGTAGAAGGAGAATCAGGTCTATAAATGCTCAGTTGGTTCTTGCACTCTGTGGATCATCTTAGGTTTGATCTGTGGCTAATACGAGATGGTCTCTTTACCTTTCTGCACAACCAATGACCTGTTTATACCACAGCGATTCTTTTTGGTTTGATAAGAAGCAGATTTTGATAGAAAAGGAACTCTTTCAAAGATTAGAAGGATCTTTTCAGTCCACCACTATGCCCAAGCTTGTGTTTCTTCTCCATTCTTTATTATCTCCCTTCTAACTATTTCAGACTAGTGAATAGAAAATGTTCTGTCAATGCAAATTTAAAAGTAAAATAGAAAGCACTTTTCCCAGTTGTTTCTAACCACATCCATGGAATTAAACTTAAACCTGAGCGTAATTTCTGGGTCCACCGTGAACTCTAGACCACTCAGGGTGGACAAGATTCTTGATGTCAGTAGATACTTAATTTGCCTCTATATCTTGGCTACTATGAATAATGCTGCAATGAGCATGGGGGGAAGGAAAGGTATTTGTGTTCTTTACATGAACAAGGCTGAAACAGAATTAGGTTCGAGGTGGTTCTTCTTCTTTAGGTTAAAGAGCACAGTTACAGGAAATGGTTTGAGTGAGGTGGACATTGTGTTCCCTCCCTTTCAGGGGCCACACTCACCAAAGCTGCAGGTTCTACTCTAATAGAAACACAGTCTATGGATTATAAGAACCTAGTGTAGAAGAAATAGTCCAGATCTTTCTGCTTGAGGTGGCCTTATCAGCCATGTGGAACCACTTTAGGTTAATGAATCAGTGCAACACTGGAATATTTTTAAATTCTGCCATGTGTTGTCACATACTAAACCCAGCTTCTGCAGAAACATCCACATCACAGTCTCCTGGAATCCAGGTTGAGGGTTGTGTAAGAGTCTGAATTTGCAAAGCAGAGACAGCAGCACTTCATCAGGCCTTCAAGGAGTCCCCAGGGCCTGGGAGGCTGTCCGCTTTTGTTTTTGCCATTGTGTGTCAGCTCCCCAAATGCCTTTTTCAGTCGCCTGGATAGTCATTTAATATGCGTGCATTTCTCCAACAGCACATTTAACAAGAATCACGCAGATCATTGGAAAAGCTGGAGAAAAGAAAGAGAATTGAAGCAAACAGAGCAGCACATGGAGACATCACCCCTGGGGGCGGCACACGTTCTGAGTCCTCTCCTGGTCCTGATCTGAAGAAGTCGTCATTTGTGCTAGGGAGAGCAGCCTTTGCTTTGGCTGATCTTTTTAGTGGGGAGAGCACATCAGCCCTCACATAATGTTTTTATTTTTTTCTAAATCTTTCCACAAGCCTTTTGCTTTGTCCCAAAATACTCTTCACCCCCAAATGCACCCAGCCAGTTTCTCTGATCTTTCAGCTCAAAAGTGCCCTCAGGGTTCATGCTCTTCTGGCCTCGTGCCTCTCCTGTGCTGACATCCTATGTGTATGTGTGTCTGGGGAGCTTTGTGTGGCCCCGTGGCATTGACTCCTGTATCCCTCAGAACCAGCACAACAGTGGGGAAGGAGGATTCTCCCAAGTGTTAGCAGTGAGTGCACAGATCATTAGAACGGAAGTTATTATATGCATGTGGCTTTCTAATGCATGTTAGGAATCCATAACAGTTTCTCCCAACTCATTCAAATCTCCCAGGATAACAATAGGAATAGACTTGTGTCTAAAATTTGTCAAATCCTTACGAAATTCAGGGTTAAAATCATGGACTGAGTTCAAAAAAGTGGATCGAACTGTCACTGTCTACCTGCCTAGCAGAATTAAGATGAGAAGGTTTTATTTTTCTTTTTCTCACACTATGTACCTGGGGCTTAAAACTTATTTTGAAAAGTAGCTCACTAAAACTTTTTGTTCTGTTAAGGACTAATATTTGTTCTTAACAATTAACAATGAAGCTACACATAGTGTGTGATGTCACATACCTTGCAATGCCAGCACTTTGGGAGGCTGAGGCAGGAGGACCATGTTAGACCCCAGCCTGGGCAATTTAGTGATTTCATGATACCCTACCTCAAAATTTAAAAAAAAGTACTGGGGCTGTATTGCATTGAAAAGGTCGTGGGTGGATTCAGTTCCTAGTATTAAAAAAATAATGAAGAATAATATAAACACCCAAGAAACTGTAGCTTAAGACATAATAGATTCTGTTCTTTACCAACTCAGAAATGAATTTTGAATATATAGGTAGCTTTTAATTATAAGCACAAATTGTTAAGAGCTTATATTTTGTTTGACAAATATTATTAACACCAACAAAAATATATAATTATTTAGGATTATCACTTTCTGATGGATTTCTGTATGTGCTCAAACTCAAGATAAATAAAACTACATTATTTAAACCATCCCTGTACCTTCACAATCAAACCCTCATCTCAGTTTTCTGCCATAGTCATCATTTAAGTCCCCTCCCACACATCTGCAGACATCATGAATGTGTCCGTCTTTTTGAAAGTGTAACATCATTAGATCTTCTTAAGTGGTTTATTTACAGTGACCTGCACTCAGAGATACCTTGTACACAATTTCCATCATGATTTTTTAAAAATCACTGGCCATGGGCCGGAGATTTGGCTCAGTGGTTCTGGCACCTGCCTCACAAGAGCAATGGTCCTGAGTTCGCTCCCCGGTAACCACATACAATGCTGGGCGTGGTGACTCATGCCTACCAGCCATCAATACCACATACCACAGTGCCAGGCATGGTGGCTCACACCTGTAATCCCAGCACTCGGGAGGCAGAGACAGGAGGATTGCTGAGTTTGGGGCTTGCCTGGGCTATAGAGTGAGCTCAGGGCCAGCCTGAACTACAAAGCGAGACCCTGTCTCAAAAAAAAAAAAAAATCACTGGCCATTTATTCCGCTGATGAAACAATCTGTGACAGAAGTTGGCAGATCCTTGTGGCTTGTGACAGGAAGAGGAGACAGTGGGAAATCGGGAGCCAGTGTAAGGGAAACACGGAGGGCAAGTGTGGCCTCCTGCGCTCAGGACAGGTGGCCCTCTAAGGTGCACAGTGTGCAGTGGGCCCAGCTCCCCCCAGAAAGCAGAGAGCTGGGGAACCTCTCCTGTGTTGAGGAGAGGGAGTGCTGGCCAGTCTGGACCAGACACTGGAGGGAGAGTGGTGTCCAAGGTCACCAGGCACCCCACCCAGCCCAGCAGGGCACACATCCTGCCCAATCATGGCTCCTCTGTTCCCAGGACACAGTCTTAACATCACCTCTAAGGTCCCCAGCATCTTCCCATCCCTCACACAGCCAAGCCTCATAAATACTGGCTACTCACTTTGCATCTTGATGGAATCCAATACTGCCAAAGAGATTCTATTTTTAAAAAATAGTGAAGATATTTCTCATAGGAGTTTATCAGGCAGGAATGTTTAACTTGTAATTCAGTGACTGGACCACGGTTGCCTCAACTCAGCCCCTCATGCTCTAAGACCTAGAAACACTTGGAACTGCCACTCAGGCTGTCAGAGTCGCTTACGGTTTGCTAAGACATTTCCTGTGCACAGGTTCCACACACTCTTCCAAGGCGAAAGGTCTCGGGTGATCATCTGCATCATGTAGAAGTTCTGAAACCTCGGTTTTCTCATCTACAGCCAGAGCACCTTGAATGCGCCTGATCTCATCTGAACCACAGTTTTCACCTATGATAGACAGATGGTTAATCTGCAGTTGAAGTCTGTGATAAGGAAAAATGGGCCTCATTGCCTTTAAAAGGACCTATGCAAGGCCTCTAACAGTTCTGTCCTGTTTGAACTAAAGTTTTGAAAGGGGCAGTTTCGCTCACCAGATGGGATTAGAAGTCAACTTTAATGATGGTATCAAACTTCATGATGGTAATGTAGCTGTCACTTAGTTGGCTTCAGTAAAGATTTTCATAAGAAACATACTGTGCGCATGAAGATGAAGATGACAGAGCTACTGCTCATAAGAGTAAGGAGATTAGGAAGACAAACAAATAATACCACGGCAGAGTGATAAATACTGTATGAGCAGATGAACAGCTGACACGAAGAAACAGGAAGTAGGCATAAAGAACTGTGCTTGGCCAGAGGAAAGGTCTACGGAGAGCCACCAAGAAGACATAATATTGCACTAGAAGCAGAGAGATAAGTGATTGTTGCCTCTGCAGAAAAAGAGAAAAAACACTAGATGCCAAGAAAATGATACCAAGAGCGTTGCCAATATATCTTAGCAGTATTTTGGGTCTGATTTTCATTCCCTCATTACCTCTTAGGTAAGTCACCAGAGACATCAATTTGCAAATTGATTTTAATAATATCTCTGCAGAAGGTTTTGATAATGGTGAAACTGTATTGTGGGATTTCACTAGTCCAAAGCTCAGGGCTTAGAAGCCACTTTGTACTTTGCAGATGGGCAGCGGCACGAACATGGCTTAATCAGGGATGATGAGGACAATGTAGGGCAGCATTGTAGTCAAGAGCTCTGAGTTCAAGTCCTTGGGAAACAGAGTGTGGATGCTTACACATGCGCTGTGTTCCTGCCAGTGAGAAAAGCCTGGTTCTGTGGTGCTGCATTGTACCTGGTTCATCCCACTGAGCTGGGTCTGCAGGGGCGCGTCTCTGTCCTCCCCCCAGAGAACTGGTCTCTGTCTGTGTTGCCGAGGAGCCACGTGCCCTGGTGATCATCGTGACTGCAGCCAGGTGACTCACCAGCTGTGGCAGTGTGCCTGCCGCTGGACGTTGGCGGCACAGTTGGCCAAGCTCCACACTTGGAATCATCTGCCCTGAGCGAGGGATTCACATGACTGAGGCTACAGCAGGGAAGCCAGATTCCAAGCGCAGTGAATTACATACAATTGTCTGTGGACCCATCTGCCCAAGCTCTCCTCCTGGGGACCCCAAGCCCAACTGCACACAAGTGTCCCCAGCACAGGATCACATCCTAACCTTGGAAGAAAGCATCCAGGAGACAACAGGAGAGGTGATCCTGCCCATGGAGCAGCTTAGAGAAAAGGGAGCAGCTCTTTATTTTCTAATTCCCCTGAAAAGGAAGAAGGTCACAGTCCAATGTCCCAAACGCATTGATGCTATTGCTGCTGATAGTGTTGTTTCGGACTGCCATGCTGTGGACTGAGCCTCCAGCTTGTGGCTTTGCCTCTGAACCCTGAGCTCGGGTTTGGAACAGTGAGGTTGGCCACCTGAAACAACAGCATGTGCCTAATCTAGCATGATCCATTTCCCCAGTGAAGATTGCTTTCTGTGTGGTTTTTAATTTTTAAAGGCAGTTAACATTTACCATGCACGTCAGTGTGTTCCCGTGTCCCTGAATGGTGTATGTGTTTTGTTTAAGCTACATTTTGTTTGTCCAAGCACACTTTTCAGTATGCTTACCTTGTTATGACTTGCCTCCTTTTATATCTTTATAATCACTGGAGAAACTGAGTATCTTGAATTTCAGAAAATTCGTGAAGATGGTTGATTGTAATGGTGGTCAGTAGCACCAGCTTTGTGTGGGAAATCTGTTAGAAATGCAAGCTGACACACCCTACCTGAAATCTGTAGAATTTGAGGTTCATGAGTTGACACTCTGGCGATTCTCTTGCACGCTGTATTTTGCAAACTGGTGGTGTGGACACAGCTTCTTTGCCCTAAAGAAGCACAAACGTCCTTCAGGAAGTTTGGCACTCGTTTCAGATGGTCCGAAACTCTCTTCTTGTAGAGTCACTCGTGTAAATCAGTATCAAAAGGCAGAAGCAACTTCACACAGATGTTCTCAAGCAATGGCACCAGCAGAAGGTGAACCTGTTCAAGCAGAACAGAGCTTTGCAAAAACAGACTGACTTCCTCCTTCTTCCTTCATCCCATCTGAGCTATAACCCTATTGGATGGTGTCACCCAGAATCAGGGTGAGCCTTGCCCTGCTATTTGCTGGTCTGCATGTCCCTCAACTCTGGGACTGCCCACAGACACACCCAGAACTCTGCTTTTCTTGTTCACTAGGCTTCTCTTAATCTAGACAACTTGACAATCACAGTTAACAGTCACATGGTTTAAAACATATCTGAAAGATAATCAGTACCTTACTTCCTTCTTTATAAAATGATTATAGTAATAAAATCTATTCTATTGAACTTTTTCCTACAGTGGGGTTAATGGTAAGACCTTTTTAAACATTCCATCTTAAATGATAAAGTGGACATTAGTAAAAAGAGCTTTGAAATCTTGAGAATTGTCACATACTTAATGTGAAGAACAGAGTCTTCACCTGAGGATGGCCTCAGTAGGTGGTCAGATGATCCTAATATTATATCCTATAATGTTCTTCTTCTTTTGTGTTTTCTTTCCTTTTTTCTCTTTTCTCTTCCCCCTTTTCGTTCGTTTATTTATTTATTTATTTATTTATTTATGTTTTTCATGGAATTTAGGATTGAACTCAGGGCCTTTGCACTGAGCTGCACCCCAGGCCTTATTGACTTTCCATTGCAAGGCAAGGTCACACTCAGTCACTGAGTTGTCCAGGATGGGTTCAAATTTGCAGTGCTCCTGCCTCAGCCTCCAAAGGTGCTGGGATTATAGGTATGTACCATGATCCCAGGTTTTCATGGTCCTTTCTTCTTTACAGAATGCTGTGGCTCATTTCATTCTTATCCACCCTATTAGGTTGACACAAGAGGAAGCTGATGTTAAGGGGCAGAAATTACCTTTTTCATTGATCCCAGCATGAGAAGAAAACCAGACTCAAACTTAAGACCCTGCTGCCTCAGCCTTACAGACTGCTGGGACTGTCAAACCCTGAGACGAGTCAGGCAGTTTTAATTTTTGGTCCTTCAACTCTATTCTTACAGAAGCAACAATATAAAGCATTTACATACATAGCAGCTCTGGCCCAGTGACCTTCAGGGTGTAATATCTTTCCCACTACTATTTCCATTCTTCCCCTTCCCACATACATATGTGTATATTTCCTGTACCTTTTGTGATCACACCACATTCATTAATTGGATGCTGGCTCTTTTCACTATTCTTATAATAACCAATTTCACTTGTCGGTATGGTGTTTCCTCCATGTTCCTTTTAATAGCTACATAATATTTTATTCCAGGAACAGATCATCACTTAGTGAGCTTGTCCTCTGTGAATTTTTTTTAGTTGAAGTCCCATTTTGTGCTGAAATATTCACGTAAAAATATAGAAATACGTCACACTTTACTATGCCTTTTGGTACTTTTGGCTAATATTTTGTTTCCTCTTAGAACTAGCAAGATACACACATCATGCTGAATAGGATGCTTATTGTTATTGTAAGACGTTCCACAGACTTTCCAAATTCTATGTTCTATATATATATCCCGCTAATCAGAGGCACCAACACTCAACTTCCTTTTATGGAGTTTTGTGCATTTTGGTTCTTTTCTTCCTCCTGCTCCTCCCCCCCTTTCTTCTTTCTTGTTCTTCTCCAGTTTAATCTCAGGGTTCTGACACCCCTGCTTAAACCCACACACTCACACACACACATACTCTTGCACCAGCTTACCACTTGTGTTGTTTTTCTCAGTGAGCTGGGGCTCCTGTGATCCTTGTCTCTCCCTCTCTACTCTTTTTTACCTCTTCTTGCTGTAATAATTGTCTAACTCATCTCTGTTTAAACTTAAAATTTTTCCCATTGTTCAAATTAAGCATTGTCTGCTGCCTGTTTACTTCATGGGAAATTGGTGACTTTTGCAAGAACAAGAGCATCAGACACACAGCAACAGGGGCAAAGCACCCAATGTGTGAGGTCCCCTTGGTACATGGACACTGCTGTATTTAAATGAGCCCATTTGCTCCCCTTCAGCTTTCTTTTTTTTACAGGCCATGTGCACATTAAATGCAATATCCTCATTCCTACCTTCATCTAATTTTATAGTTAATCCTATTCCCTTTTCAGGATCTCAGATTCTTCTTCATTTCATGGTATATCTTACCGGATGTCCCTTTGGAAGGAATGGAAGGGATTCTACAGGAAGGGCAGGGAGCACACTGATCTGAAAGTGAGCACACATTATGGGAATACATTCTCCAATGGACCGAGTCAGATACAGTTGATTTCTACAGCCACCTTGAGCCCAAGACCGCAGTGGCTATAACTGAGCATGCTGACCTCCTGGCTCTGCTCTATGGTGACAAGTCCTTTTCTGATGATCTATTGTGGTGAGATGGCAGCTCTGATGAGTGCTGTCTTCTCTGTGGCCCTGGACCCCAGGCTGGTGGGTCGATGACCTCAGAGTCTTCTCCCTCAGCACACAGGTGTGGCCATCTGCCTGCATTCCAGAAGTGCAGAGTTTCTCCTCCATCCTCCATCTTGGGCCACAAAAGTTGACTGTGTGGGGGCAGAGATTTAGCTCAGTGGTTCCAGTGCCGAGCTAGCAAGTGCAAGGTCCCTGGTTCGATCCCCGGTAATCACATACAATAATATCAGACATGGTGATTCACGCCCACCAACAATCAGAACCACAAACCACGGTGCCGGGCATGGTGACTCACACCTGTAATCCTAGCACTCAGGAGGCAGAGGCAGGAAGATTGCTGAGTTTGAATTTTACCTGGGCTACATAGTGAGCTCACGGCCAGCCTGAACTACAAAGTGAGACCTTGTCTCAAAAAAAAAAAAAAAAAGTTGACTAACTTTCAGGCCCTTTTCTTTTCTCCACCTCCATATAAAGGACCAGGAATCATTCTGGAAACACGGAAGATCCTACAGCCAAAGTATGGAGGGAGACTGGTTCCCATTAAAACTAAACTCAAAGGAGAATTCAAGCTAACAAGAAAATGAGATTTCTACTCCTTTCATCCCCTGAAGTACCAGGCACTGAACCCAGGGCCTTTGCACCTAACTACATCCTGAGCCCTTTTCATTTTGAAACTGAGCCTAGCTAAATCTCTAAGGTGCCCAGGACAGGCTCAGACTGCAGTTCTCCTGCCATAGCCTCCCAGAGAGCTGGTATTATAAGTGTGTACCACCACACACAGTTTAGAAACAGTTATTCCCTGTATATATGTTTACTTTGTTTATTATATCTACTGCCACTCTGATAAAATCTCCATCCATGCAATAATTTAAGCAAGTCTCTTAAGGAGTCCTCGGTCACTAGTCACAGATGAAACCCACTCGTGGGCTCAGAAAGCTGTTAAATGTCTTATAGAATCTAAATGATGCAATTTCGATGCTTTATTTCCGGCTTGACTGAGGGTCATACACCCCTAAGTCCTTTTGAATGTTTCATAAACATTGTTATGTAAAGTCAAAAGAAGAAATGTCTAGGTATTTTGGTGTCTTCCTGTGTTCCCAGGACCCATCTACAGTAACCTTTAAATCTCTGGGACCATCCTGTGGACTGCCCCAGCACATTCCACAAATGCAGAAAAGCAGTGGGAACAGACTTTGCCGCTGTGTTGGGGAGAAGAAGGTCCTTTTTGGAGTCAAAACAATGTGTTTTAATTGAATTATTCCATTAAGCAGGCACCTAAGAGCCAAAGCACTTCGAGTTGCAGGTGATAATTCCATCCTTTAAAGTGTGTATTTCTAGCTGTACCAGACCTGACTTTTTGCCTTCACTGATCAGGTGTCAATGAAATCATTTATTTTCTGTAAATGTTCGTTCCTGCTGGGTGGTAGCCAGCAGGACTGTGTGTGAGGGTCCTATGTGTGGGGTGCAGAGACAGCTGATGAAGTGTGTGCTTCTACTGGGTCTGATAGTGACAGGATGATGAAAGAAGAGTCAGTGGATTTGTGGATTTGTAAGTGTTCTGCTGTTGATTATTCTACATCCAACAATTTCTTTTTTGCTTTTGTTTTAATTTATGGTTCATTGAAGAACAGCTGGCACTAAGCTGTGTGTGTGTGTGTGTGTGTGTGTGTGTGTGTGTGTGTGTGTGTGTGTACGAGGATGGTGAGATTGGAACTTCATATTGAGCTACATTCATGACTTTTTAAATTAAATTCTTCATTGGTACATTATATATATGTATATATAATATATATACACACATACACATACACACACATCATTATCACACTCAATATTGAGAATTTGTACCAGTATATGACATGACTTAATTCTCATTTTTCCCATTCCCCTACCCACCCTACAACCCCCTGCCCCCTCTATACATATGCTTTGTTTTCTTTTTTAACATTGTATTTTTCTTTCCCCTTGTTACTTACTCTTGCCCTTCTCTTTGAATGTTTTCTACTTCACAATATCTATCAGACATTCTAGAACTCATTTATATCTTCAAATTCTCCTACAAGAGAAAAGATAAGGTATTTGCACAAATCTGTGACCTATTTATTTCACTTATGAATATGTCCTCAAAGTATGTCCATTTGACTATAAGTGACTCAAGCTTATCATTCTTTATGGCAGAGTAATACTTCATTTTATAAATAAACTATATTTACTTAATCCAGTCTCCAGTTGATGGGAATTTGGGCTGTTTTCAAGATTTAGCTATCACGGACTGAGTTGCTGTGAACATGGGTGCACATATGTTGCTGTGGTATAAGAATTATTTTTAATTCTTTCATGTATATTCCTAGCAGGGGAATACCAAGGTCAAATGGGACCTCTAATCCTAGTTTTTCAGGAGTTTCCACACTGATCTCCACAATGATTGCATGAGTATACATTCCCACCAACAGTGGAGAAGGGTTCCTTCCCCCCTGCATCCTCACCAGCATTTGTTGGTGGTTTATTTTGCCATAGCAGCCATTTTTTGTGGAGTGAGATGGAATCTCAAAGTTGTTTCCATCTGCATCTCTCAAATGACCAGTGATGCTGAACATTTCTTCATATGCTTCTTTGCTGCTTTTACTTCCTCCACAACCCTTTTAAAATTCTTTTGGAAATTTTGAGATAGTGTCTTGCTAAGTCACTATGTAGCTCAGGCTGGGCTCAAATTTTCAAATTTTCTTCCTTTAACTTCCCAGAGTGCTGGGATTACAGGTGTGCACCACCACACCAGACAAACCATCTGGATGTTGTTGTTTTTGTTTTAAGAGACCTTTCCTTCATGGTTACCAAAGGGCCTCAGTTTAGAGAGACCTCTGCTTGAAGTTTAGAGAGACTTAACAGAAGATTTCATGGTATAATAAAAGTACAAAACTTCCCTGCTGTTTCTTCCTACTGATTACATCTAAATTTGTTTCTCAGGTAGACAGTTAATCCTTCCTGGGGACTGAAAGTGTCGCACTGTACACAGATGTTTTATTAAAAGAAGATTCACCAGCATCTGGCAGAAAAATATCCTTTTCTATGTTTCATCCCCTAAAAGGCTACACAGCTCACACAGTCATCTCACACCCACTCACATCTTACCAAAAAAATATACCCACTTAACACCTTTTTTTCTACAAATAAGAAACTGAGTCCCAGTGCAGGGAGGATTTGTCAATCTATAGGTGTATTTGCTATGGAAAATTTTTAGAATAGAGAGCAAGGAGCATTTTTCTTTTCTAATAATGTTGATTCAACTCCACAGCTGGTCTGAATGCAAGAAAATTGGTGAACAAACTGAACCAAGATTATTTTGTGGGCATGACAGAAAAACATTTGTTTTCATCTCCAATAAATTTTCCCATATTATCAAGGCACTGAGAATTTTATTCCTCACAACGTTGTCAGTAATAAAGAAACTGTAAAAGTTTCCATCAAAATAATCTTGATGTGTTCAAAACTGAGATCTACATATTGATTTGTAAATTTAAAACCTTTCCAGACAAAAAGTCTCATTTTAAAATTCTTTAAAATGCTTCTAGGATTTAAAATGACATCCAAAATACCAAATACTTAAGCCAGGCGTGGTGGCATATGAAGTGATTCCAACACCTTTGGAGGCTGAGGCAGGAAGATTACAACTTTGAGCCCAGCCTAGCCAACTTAGCAACTTCATGACACTCTGCCTCAAGTGAAAAAAATAAACAAAAATTTAAAAGTGCGTGGAGACCTCCCTCAATTCAAAGGCTCTGGGGTTGACCCATAGTACTGAAAAAGAATATATGTATATGTGTGTGTGTGTGTGTGTGTGTGTAATAATTAGGGATAAATGTGATAATCTTTTAGTTTCTTTAAAAGCACAATTCTTTTTTTTAAATCTTTATTGGTACACTGTATATACACATTATGATCACACTCAGTATTGGGAATTTTGTACCAATATATGACAAGATTTAATTTTCACTTTTTCCCATTCCCCTACCCACCCCACAATTCCCCACCCCCTAAATACATAAGCTTTGTTTCCCTTTCTTTATTACTATCACATTTTTTCTTTACCCCTCACTACCCCTTCACCACATTTCCTTTTGAATATTTTCTATTTCACAATATCCATCATATATTCTATAACTCATTAACATCTTCAGTTTGTCATACCAGAAAACAGATACGGTATTTACACATGTGTGACCTATTAAAGCACAATTCTTGACAATCGGATTTTGCACTTTAGGATCACCTAAAATATTTCTTTTTGCATCTAGCATTGGTTTTTCCTATCTGACATGACCATCCAAATTGTCCCCAAGTTTAGGATATCAGTTCACATACTTTATATGAGTTGTTGCCATAAGATTTATTTTGAAATGTGGACAATATTTTTCTTAATTTTTTCAGCATCCAACTTTAGGTCATTATTACAAACTTCTTACAACATTCAGGTTATGCATAGGATCCTATTCTACTGGTTTTAAAACTTTAATTTTTCTGAAATTTAATTTTAAAGTGTATCTTTCCAGTTGTTCAGTTTATTGTACCAGTTGTTCAGTTTATGAAGTAACCACATTTTTCAACTGAATTAAAATACTCTCTCTGACATCAGTTATATATTCTATTGTAGGATTATTTCTGGATTTTCTATTCTTTTCACAAATCTGTTTATCATTCATATTGGCAGAAAGAGTATTTTATTACAAGTAACTTTTCATTATTTTAATACACCACCAGCAAAATTCTTTCTATAGCATTTTCTTCAATCATAGTTTTATTAGATCCCATATGAATTTTAGCAACATTTTATAAAGTTCCTTGTGTGTTACTCTCCCCACCAAAAAAAATTCTAAGTGGAATTTGGAGAAAACCATCAAACCACCGACATTTCTGAATTTTGTTTTCTGTCCTACCTCCTGATCAGTGTCTGATGTTTGCCAAGTTTTCTGTTTGTATTTGTTTTTGACAATCTGATGAACATCAATTTGTGTCTCATTGTGATTTTCATTTTCATTTACCTAATCACAAGTGAGTTTGAAAATCTTTCCACATGTTCCCAAACCAGCTGTTCTTCCTTATACCGCTTTTCCATTTCCTTCATGCTTTTTTTATTTTGGAGAGATTTTTTTCCAGAAAAAAAAGTGTAAAAAATAACGTATGAAAGTTTTGAAACTCTACAGGAGAATAAGGTTTTGCAATGTACCAGAGATTGAGAAGGTATGCCCTAGTTTTTAACCTCTTTTCTTTCATTTTTCTAAAACTAGAATTTTAAATGTCTAATTTAGATTAAAATTACAAATCAATTCTTCATGGCTCACATTCACAAAACTGACAGTATAAGTATTACCTCTGATATTTAATTCTAAAATTATAAATTTTTAAAATGTTTCTATTTTTGGAATGTATAAATATAGTGCAGCATGAGGAATCTCTTGTTTTTTCAACATGGATAACATTTTTCCAGTTCATTTAATTTATACAATTTAATAGATGATTTAATATAATATAAATTTTGAAGGGCTCCATTATGTTGAAATGTTTTCTCATCAAGCCTGTAGGAAGACCACATTGTACAAATTAGTAATTCCTTTTGTTATTTTTTAAAAATAATGCTCATTCACATCATTATCTAACTTTAAAATCTGTTTTTTACTTGGGTCGATTTAATTCCTCTAAATTCAGAGATTTTATAGTGGTATTATATTGATAATATATACTTTTACACTGACATTTTAAAATTTGCGTATCTTCATAAAAAACATACCTTTCTTGGAATTATTTTGGCCAGGTAGAGAGCTTTGAAAGAATGAAAGTCACCCCTCATTCTGATTTGTCTGTGTGAAGTGTACTCTGCCTTTATGTAATTTTTTCCTCTTTGTCTTCATCCCCTAATCCCATTCTCCCTCTACCAATGACATATTCTATTATGAAGTGTGAGCAAACTCTACGGTGAATGTTCAAATAAAAATGTATTAGGGTGAGGCTCGTGGCATTAATCTCTCTTAAAATCCTTCGCTTCCAACACACTCCTCCCACCATTCTTGCCACTTTCTGCAGTAGCTCTGGAGTCCTCTTTCCTGAGGGTCTTTAGCTGCACTGTCCTGGCTGCCTCAATGTCCTGAATGGATCAAAATGTCTCCCTCTCACAGTCCTCTTGACTTTGGGGAAGAACCGGAAGTCACATGATGCCAGATCCGGTGACTGAAACGGATGAGGACACAGCGTCCTATTTTTACAAGCTACCTTTCTGCTGGGTGGTGCTTGGCAGCAGTGGTCACTGTATTTTAATCCCATCTTATAAAAGACCCTCAGGAAAGAGAATTTAAGAGCTGCTGCAGAAAGGAGCTGGGAGATGGGATGAGTGTGCTCCAAATAAAGGCAAGTATTTTAAAGGGTATTCATTGCAATGTGTCTTTCACTGTAATAATTTTTTTCACTTTAAAACATACCATAAGTTTTTAACAGCTGGTAGTCTGACTTGTATCGTTTTTTTCTATAATTTGTTTTATTTCATAAAAATATTTTTGTTTTATGTTTTATTCATAAAACATAAAACAAATTTCATAATCAAATAAAAGAACAACAATAATTACTACACTGTGCATTTTTATGTTCAAGGTAGTTACTCAGAATACAAGATGCAAACCCAAGAAGATTATTCCTCTTGATCATGTGTTTTCTAGAGTACCAGTTTCTGGTTTTGTGCCTGCACCTTCCTGTGTAGAAGTAGTCATCTCTTCATAGTTCCTTTAGTTTATTTTCTTCCTAAATTGCCTGTAACTATTACTTTTTATCTGTATTCTTTTTTGTTTGTATGTTGTTTGCTTTGTTTTGTTTTCTGAGACAGAAACTCTTATGTAGTCAGTCCAGACTGGCTTTGAATTCACTATGTAGCTCAGGGTGGCCTCAAACACATTCCAATCCTCCTGCCTCAGCCTCACAAGTGCTGGGATTACAGGAATGTGCCACCATGCCTCGTTTTCTCTATGTTTTATTTCATCCAAATATTCCTGTTTTAGGAATTTAATTTGTAGTTTGCTAGAATCTGGCTTTGGCCAACATTGTCAGAAACACTATGTACTAGATCAGGGTACTATGTGCTTGGAGGTCTTAGGTACTTAACGCATACTTATTTTGCTGTCCCTTGGGGATGCTGGATGAATTTATTAAAAGTGAAACTCTTAAGTTCTCCTAAATCCCATGACTTTTCAGCATCCTGGCCTGTCAAAGATGACTTTACTATAAAGTAACCTTAATTATTGATTAGAAACTTAAACTTTAAGTCTTCGATGCACCCTCTAATCACACCATGCTGTGCCCAGTTGAACAGCTGTGGCCATTCTCCCTGCTTGGCACTTCTGTATGTGTATAATTCTTCAGAAAATGGGTAGTTGTTTCCCTTCTGCTGCACTTCACATAGGGAGTTTCTCCTGCAAGGACCCTGGGTTTCTAGATCTATCCTTCTCATTTCTAAATTTCTATTTTCACATCTCTTAGTTTCTTCTATACTGCACCCTGGCCCAAAGTCTCAGTCTGTTAGTTTTCTCTTAAGAAATGTCCTGCTATTATTCTGCCCTAATTGTTTTTGTTTAAAGGTCGCATTTCCAGTGTTCAGGACATTGAAAAATGATCCTTTTTCTTCAGAGCCTAATTTTTATCTGAAATTACAGTAATGCCTAAGTTCCCCAAAAATTCTGTTGGCAAACAACTCAGTTTGCCAGTGGAAGCATTCAGCAAGCTGTTCCTTTCATTTGTGAATCTTACACTGAGTGACCGACACCACCTCGACCATCCTCCCCAGAACCGTGGAACAAATCAAAATAGTGAGCCAAGGCGGTATTGTCAATTATTATAATTCCTTCTCTCTTTGTAAGCATCAGTTCCCATTTGTGAACATGACTCTTCCTTTTTGAGTTTGGCGTCTGCCTTGCATTTAATTTCCTTCAACTGTTAGTGTAATCTTACATGTCAATTTTGTTGGAGAATCCCTTTCTAGCTGTAGAAATCTGTGCTTCAAGGGTTTCTGTTAGGAAATGGCACTCCCCCTTGGTTTGTCGCCCTGGCATGAGTTTATGCACTTTTGGATGTTTCTATTTCTTTGTGTCACTCCTAGGGATGGGGGACCAAAAAGGAAGTGGTGCGTGCCCTTGGTCCAACATACTGTTCTGATCTCCTCCCTGCTGTTTGATAATTGAGTTTTCATGTGTTGTGCTATAAAGTTTGTGCAGGATTTCCATGTTCCTTCTAACGTAGAGTTATGAGAATAGAAACAAATTTTTGTTTAGCTGTGCAAAGTTCGGCTCATGTGGTAGATTCCTGATGGTCTTGCTACCCTGAAAACAGACTGTGTATTTTGGAGGGGTTACACAGTGACAGCTGACAGAAGATCATGCAGGGTGATTCTAGGTACTGCATGAAAATTACAAAGCATTTCCCCTTGGCTTTACATAAAGTGCTATACTCATGCTGCCTGTGATGGCACTCACTGAATTGCCTTTGTTTGTTTGCTTGTTTGTTTGTTTGTTTGTTTGTTTGTTTGTTTGTTTGAGACAGAGTCTCACTTTGTGGTTCAGGCTGGTCCTGAGCTCCCTACATAGCCCAGGCAAGCCTCGAACTCAACAATCCTGCCTCTGCCTCCTGAGTACTGGGATTACAGGCATGAGCCACTACACCCAGCACTGTGCTATGTGATACTGATTCCTGGTAGTCATGAGTGACCACGCCCTGTATTGCTGTGCGTGGTTACTGGGATCAAACCAGGGACCTTGTGCTTGGTAGGCAGGTGCCAGAACCACTGAGCTAAATCTCTGGCCCCATGAATTGTTATTTTCAACATGAAAGAAGGACTAAGGGTAAGGAGTAGAAGGTAGTTACAGTGTGGAAGCAATCTTGGACCTGAGGCTTGGAAGTATTCTTTGATGCCCTGTAAGGATCAGAAACTGCCACTCACACAGCGCTTCCCTTCCCTACTCTGGGTGCCCATCACTGGGCAGCTGTCTGTACTCAGATACATCTGACCACCTGTTCTCCTACACCACATCCAAGTTGGAATTGTAGTGAGGAGATAGAATGCACTGCTGAAAGTCAGCACCAAAAATGGAAAAACAAATGATAATTACGTGCGAAGTACAAACTTTAAATTAGTTATTTTCTCTGTCGATGACAATCATGATATGAATCCAGAAGCATTTTGGCAGCTTCTGGTTAGGAATTTAGTTACAAGGTGTACAGGGGAGTCAACTTCTTACTCACTTTCACTCCTATTTAGTCCCCGAATATGTAAAGGTAACATCTCCAGCAGGCAGCCTCAGGCAGTGAATGTGAAATATGTTAAACTCCCAGGTGTTGGGCTCTGTTTTGTAGTTGAAGACAGTTTTTTGTTTGTTTGTTTGTTTGTTTGTGAGATAGGGTCTCACTTTGTAGTTCAGGCTGCCCCTGAACTCACTATGTAGCCCAGGTAAGCCTCAAATTCAGCAATCCTCCTGCCTCTGCCTTCCAAGTGCTGGTATTACAGGTTTGAGCGACCAAGCCTGGCATTTGTGGTGTGTGGTACTGATTGCTGGTGGGTGTGAGTCACTGAGCCCAGTATTGTTGTATATGGTTACAAGGGATTGAACCAGGGACCTTGCGCTTATGACACAGGCGCTGGAACCACTGAGCTAGATCTTCAGCTCTGAACACAGTTTTTCTACTGCTCTAACTGAAGGCAGAACCCATGAGCTTCCTCTCTGGGGAGCCTGTGTCACTGGCCCCCAGAGCTGTGTTACTTCCTCTTGGCTTTGCAATCAGCCCTTTAGTACACTGGCCACCCTGAGCAGGACAGGCTGACCAAACCCACGTCCTTGAACACAGAGCTCTAAGATTTCCTGACACATGTGCTGAAGAACATGGCAAAATTGGAAGACCAAGTGATGTGAGAAATGCTTGATCCCCAAGGGAAATTTTTCATTTTCATTTTCAGCATAAAAAGTTCAGCTAAACCCTGGACATTGGATAGTATGTTTGACATTAACAAGGATGCTAACTTGGAGTTTAGCCATGTGTGGTCCAATATGGTAGCTGCCAACCACAAGTTCCTTTAACTTAAATTTAAATAATTAGAAATTCAGTTCTTCAGTCACACTGGCCCCATTTGAAGTGCATAGATGCACTGTGGTGAATAATTGCTACCACATTGGACAAGGGATAATAAAAAACTATAATTAATGCTTAAATTTTTAACACAGTTTGAATACACTCATCCCACCTTCCTGCTGCTTCCCGCAGCAGCTCTGAAGTGCTTTTTTCTGAGGGCCTTTACCAGTTGTGATCAACAAATATAGTGACTGCTGGTGCCGAGCGCCAACCAGTGGAAAGGCAGCTCATAAAAACAAGACGCCCACCTAAATCACCAGATCCAGCCCTGAGACTTCTGGCCCTTCCCTGAAATCTCACTGACCATTTAAGAGAGAGAATAATTGAAGACAATCTACGTGAAATATTATGAGAACAATGATGTGTGAGATGCAGTAGGTCACATGTTCCCTCTAAAATGAAAACAAAATGCTGAAGAAGCTATAAAATCCTGCATAATTTAAATTATCAGAGAGTCGCGCAACAACTGATGATTTCAACCTACATGACTGATCTGTACCCTATATTGTGATTTACTGAATCTTCCCCGGCAGAGCAAAAGTCATGGGAAGGAGTGGATGAGCAAGGGGTCCTTAGCTCTGGATGTGGCAGTTTCTTGATGTGATGGGGAGAAATGCACTCCTTGGAAGGTATCAAACTTTCAGTTGATCTTCAATGGTATAGTTAGCAGACAAAGACCCTAAAACATCAGTAGTATAATTTTTAGGAAAATAGTGAGGGCCAGGGATTTAGCTCAGTAGCACTGCACCTACCTGGCAACCCCAGGGCTGAGTTCAATCCCTGTACTAAAAAAAGAAAAGAAAATGGTGAAAAACATATCAAAATAATCGAAATCGTAGTTTCACCAGGAAACATAGAATCTATAACGGACCTATCAAAAGGTCATTTTAGGATAGAAAGATATAATGTATTAAACTAAAAATCCAGTAGATGTTTGACAACAGAGTAGACATAACAGAATACAGAAATATTCTGAAGGGCAAGCTAACAACAGAATTATCCGCATCCAGCAGAGAATGGAGAATGAAAAAAAAGATGGAACAAGCTATCAGAGAAATAAATAAAAACAGATTAAGAACAAAACAGATATGTGGAAAATGCTTAGACAATTTTACATATAAGTAAGTGGAGCCTTAGAAGGATCCCAGGGAACAGATCCCAGCAATATTTGAAGAATTTTCCAAAAGTGATGAAAGACAGCAATTCACATATTCAGGAATTCAAGAGAGTTCAAGCTGAATGAGTGAAAAGAAAATGCATGACTACCTAGAATTTCATACGCAACACAAATATTACTGAAATGTGAAGATGAAATAAAGATGTTTTCTCATGAATAAAGGCTGAGAACATTTATCACCTGAGAGAAAGAAAATGGCTCTTATTGGATTATGGATTGTGTAAAGAAATGAAGAGCCCAGAGACAGGGAGAGGGTGAGTGGATGCTGTACAAAGCCAGGAGCTGGAATCCAGTGTGGTGGTACTCACCTGTAATCTCAGCACTCTGGAGGTTGAAACAGAAGGATCACACAAGTTCCCAGTGAGCCTGTGTTACATAGTGGAGTTCAAAGACAATCTGGACTACACAGAAAAAAAGACTCTGTCAGAGAGAGAGAGAGGGAGAGAGAGAGAGGAAGAGACTCAAGTGCCCTGAGAACTGGAATGGAAAGGTGGAACAGTCACTAGTATTCAAGGCAGCAGTGGACAAAATGAAGGAGCTCCAAAGCCCTAGCAGGGCAAGGAAGCAGCAAAAATAATAAGCACCATTAGATTGTACATTAGTCACTCAATCAGTATGAAAGGATTTATTTTGGCTAATCATTTCAGTCCATGGTTGGCTGCTCCAAGGCAGAAACATCAAAGTGGAGGAAAAGTTGCTCACTTCATGGAGATCAGGAAACAGAAAACAGGGAGAAACCAGGGACAAGAAAACGCCCTTCCAGACCACAGCCAGTGACTCCTAGAACCAGGCCCAGCCTCCTACAGCACAGTCTGCCCTGAACTCACCCAAGATGGACCACTGATGAGCACAGCACCCTGTGATCCATCACCTTCCACACAGATGACAATTTGGGAGATTGTAGATGTGAATCATTCTAGGCTACAATATGTCAATATGCATACAATACCCAGGCTGTCCACTTAGGGAAGAATAAAAGGGCCACTCATCAAGAAGTTAACACAGTGAAAAAGAAAACAATTTCCAAAAGTTAACTGGGGCAAAGCTGTGGACAGACTCATGTTCAAAATGAAAGTAGAATGTCCATATTCTGCCAAGACAACTAGCACCACAAGAAAGGAATTCACATAATTCTACAGACACTACCTGTGAACACAAAGGGCAAATGGCTGTGCTGCTGCAGAATGGCCACATACCAGTGCTCTCCAAACCAGATTTTCTCTCCAGCCCTAATCACAAGGATCTAAATACAAATAAAAATGTGCAGCATCTGAGGACAAGTAGTCCAGGTGTGGTAGTGCATGCTTTAATTCCAGCAACCAGGGCAGCTGAGGCAGGAGGATTGCAAGTTTGAGCCCAGCCTAGGAAAAAGCAACTTGGTGAGACCCTGTCTCAAGAATTTAAGAGAGAGGGCCAGGGATTTAGCTCAGTGGTTCAGGTATTTGCCTTGAAAGCATAAGGCAGCACATACCACAGTGCCAGGCATGGTGGCTCACGCCTGTAATCCCAGCTCTCAGGAGGTAGAGGCAGGAGGATTGCTGAATTCGAGGATTGCCGGGCTACATAGTGAGCTCAGGGCCATCCTGAACTACAAAGCGAGACCCTGTCTCAAAAAAACAAATCAAAACAAAAGAAAAAAAGAAACTCTCTTGAAAATTTAAAAAAGAGATGGAGTTGTAACACAGTGCAAAGGCCCTTGCTTTAATCTCCAGCATAGGTAAAAAATAAAAACAGAATGAATGAAATGCTCACAGCATAAAAAAAATTAAAGGTGAAAGTTTGGAAGAATGCTTCCAGATCTAAAGATGAGAAATGACTGGTTTTCTTCTCCCTCTTCCCCAGAGTCACATTCTGGGGATTGTTGCATGGCCTCCAGTCCGCGGAATCCCTCACCTGACTTGCAAACTCACTGATGACTCAGAGAGGTGGAGAGCAGGAGCTCCTCCAAGGTCAGACTCATGGTTTCCCTGCAGGCTCAGTTAGCCTTGAATTGCAAACCCAGGGCCTGGGTTCACCACAAGGACCTGACCGGTGGCACAAAGTGGAGAGAGAAAAAGCTATGTGTCTTTGCTCCTGAGAGCAGTGGTGAACCCTGGGCTGGTTTTTGTGGAGGGGGCAGGGCAAGAAAGTGTCACTTCTGTGGCTTTGGATGGAGTCATCCTGCCGCCGAAAGCGCTGACTCTTCCCTCCACGCTATTCCTTTGAATCTACTTGGTGAGCAAACAGGGTCAGAGTAGCTGAAAATGGTGTGATGTCTCATGGTCGATGATTTAAAAGACACCAGACTAAAAAGATCTTTCCCAGGAAGGGCTCCTCTCATTGCTAAGCTGCCACCAATTCTGTTCTTCATCACTCCACCAATTCAGGGTTCTGAACAGTCTTGTCTGAGTGTAATCTACACACTTTCTCCAGGGGACAGTGTAATGACAACCTCTGCAAAATAAAACCCCACTACTGAGGAATTTAATGAAGCTTGTCTCCTTCAGAATTTTAATTTAAGGCATACAAGCATGGCCTCCAGCATTCCAGACTCAGATGCTGGAACTAGCATCACTGAGTAATAATCTAGGTGATTACCCAAGGCCATAGCTGCCTGTTTATCTAGAATGTGAACTCCTTGAAGGCAGTGAATCTATACAAACTTTTCATTATGTAGATTTAACTCTTAGGGGCTGGGGATTTAGCTCAAGTGATACCACACCAACCTTCGATGCACAAGGGCCCAAGTTCAATTCCCGGTACAGCAAAAAAGAAAAAAAGAAAATTTAACTCTTACACATAATATGAATATTTTTTAAATGGCCAGGGATAGGTAGTTGGGAAGGCAAAGCAGGAGGACTGCATGTCCAAGGCCAGACTAGGCAACTTAGTAAGAGCCTGTATTAAAATGAAAAAAAAAGGACAGCACAGTTCGGGGTAGAGCATAGGCAAAGTCCTCGGTTCAATCTTTTGTACTGTAAAATGGGAAGTAGAAAGCAAAATAAGTGATAAAAGAAAAAGTGGGAAAGAGGGAAAGAGGAAACACTGGCTGGATCAGTCAGTCAGTGTTTCCAGGTAATGTCTCAAAACAGAATTTTCACTTGTTTTTTTGAATAAGGAGAGTAATAAGAACAGAAAGGTAACAGAGTGACCAGAAAGCAAATTTGGGGAACCTGAGTTTGAGCAGCTGCTCCACCTCTACTCCCCTAAGTCTCCAAGGCAAGAATCCAGAATTCTTTATGTATAATTCAGATAGTATGATCGAGGTCCTAACTCTAGATTCAAATTTATCTCCAACCATTCCCTGCTATCTTAGTTCTGAAGCAACAGCCAAGCTGAAACTCTCATTATCATCTTGTCCTTGTGCTGAGTGCATAATTTTGCTTCTGTCTGTAATGTGCTCATGCTGGGAATCATTATTTATCCTTCAAAATTTATCTTCAAAATTGCTTCTCCTTTGAAACCATCCCCAAGCACAATTGCTTTCATTCTCTCTGGGTCCCCATTATTCTGTGTGCTCGCATGTATTATCACAATTGTCAGTCTTGTTTCTAATCACCTGTCTTTCTACTCAGCACTGTGTGAGCTGTGAAAAATGGGACTTTTCAAGCACAAAGACTGTGTTTTATTTATTCTAAATCTCTAGTGTCCAGGATTTCTGTCACCCCTGAAATAAATCAAGCATTCAGGAAAACACTGACTAGATAAATGTTGAACAAAGACTACCTTGGGGAAGAATCCTTAAAAATATGTAGAAAAGAAGGACCCAAGGGAGAAGACTGAATAATTAGAATTTGGTGGGCTTATATGGCACTAAGAGAGGTGTCATCCCACTGTGGGTACAAAGTGTCCCCAGAACTTAAAATCACCTAAATTCTTATAATCACATTGAGCAGAACAGAAAAGTCACAAGATCTTAGTACACCATCTTGAAGGCAGCACTTCAAGACAGTCTTTTTAAAAAATTTCTCTACTTATGAAAAAATTAAAACAAAATAATCAAATAAAAGATGAGGACAACAATAGTAATTATGCTGTGTATCATTACTTTCAAAGTGATCACTCAGAGTATGAGACATAAACCTAAGAAATGCTTACAAAGAATTAGATAACACATCTTTTTTTTTCCAACTAAAATAAACTAGCAGTATAAATGAAACCAAGTAGTATATATATTGCAAGATTTTTTTAAACAATGAAATTTGTAATTTGGGAAAGTATTTGAACTTCTCTTTATTTCCTACTTGTCTCTCTTCTATTTTGTGTTTCTCATGCAAGAGAAACCAGATGGTGTTTGAGCTTGTGTGTCTGACTTATTTCTCACAGAGCTTGAGAAAACAATTCCAAAATCTGTATGAACCAGAAGAGACCCAGAATTCAAAAGCAATCCCATGTAACAAAAGTTTGGTGTTGTACTTTGAAGCTACAGTGATGAAAACAGCATGGAATTGGCACAAGAGGAGCCAAGTAGTCCAGTAGAACAGAATAGAAGTAGAAACAACTCCAGGAACACACAGCTATATGATCTTGGACCAAAGGACTGAAAACATACACTAGATAGTCTTGAAAGAAAGGTTGCATTAGGTCATTAGAATAAATATGTTTAAAGTATTCCTATAGAACTCTTATAACACTACTGGTAAGGATGCAAATTATTGCACCCATTATAGAAAAGAGGATGGGGTTTCTTTAAAACACTAAAATTATCCTAAAATCTAGCAATCCCACTATTGGACATATCTCCAAAAGAAATGAAACCACATTCATATTCATTGCAGCACTAGAGACAGTAGCCAAGACACAGAGCCAACCAGCATGGCCCATGGTGGGTAAACGCCTAAAGAAAATGTGGTCAATACACATGAAATCCTAGCACTTCCAAACAGGTGTGTGGAACTGGAGGACAAGCTACTTGGTGGAATAAACAGGTACAGGGAGACAAACACTGCATTATTGAATTTATCTGGAACCTAGAATAGTTAATCTTGAAGAAATTGAGAGTCAAAATTGGTTACCAGAGACTGGGAAAGTAGGGGGAAGTGGGATGAGGAGGTGTGAGGTTAGCCAGGAGTGAGTTCTGGTGTTCTATGGCACAGCAAGGTGAATATAATTAATATCCATACATTTAACATTTCCGAATAGAAGATTTTGAAGGTACTCATCATGAAGAAACAATAAAAACTTAAAGTGATGGGTATGCTAATTACCTTGATTTGATCATAACTTAAAATGTGCCTGAATCAAAATATCTTATTGTACCTCGTCAATATGTACAAAAATTTAAAAATAAAGCAACACTAAAAGGAAATTACCTTGTCCTATGAGAAATCAAAATGATTATAATGGAAATCATTAAGTGTTGATTAAAGCCACCAACATCCACTTGGCCTTTCTCCTGGCAAGTTACCTAATCTGAGTCCCTGGTGGTTAGATGAGACTCGACACATCAACTCTAATCGATAGATTCTGAGCAGAAGTGATAAAATTCTGCCTTCAAGTCTGGACCATGTGGTCCTGTACTTCCTCTTTCTTCCTTCATCTCCTAAACAGGTAAGGACTTGGCGGACAGTTCCACAGCATTCAGGATGGAAAACAAATGGAAACTTAATAAGGAAGTCCCTCCATCTCTGAATGACTCATGAAGAAGTGCTCCCCCTTTCCCACTGCAGCCCACATTCCCTGTGATACCAGTGACAAAGACACCATGTAGTAGCCAGCTGTCCCAGAGCTTGAACCAAATATCTACATGTAAAAGAGAAAATGGTCTATTTGGCTCAAGGTTTCAGGGAATTCAGTCCATGGTTTACTGGCTCCAACACAGGAACATCATAGTAGAAGGGCATAATGGAGCAAAACTGCTTTATTGTGACAGCGAGGAGACAGAACAGGGTAACAGAGCCAAGAGGAAAGAACCAGGGGACAGATGTAATACCCAAGTTCATGCCTCTGTGTCCTACCCAGACCCAGCTACAAGTGAACTTTATTAACCCCTGGGAGAGCTCTCAGATCAATCAAGTTGAAAGTTAAACCCAAAAGTCACAGCCCATATCTCAGTAGCTTGTATATTTTTTTCTTGTCACAATTTTTCTATACTTTCAAATGATAATTTCCACTCCCACATCTAACAAATAGATTAACTCTCACACTGTCTTCCCACTCCTCCCAGGGCTAGTGTGAAACTAGGATAAGGTTCTGTCTCCTGTCTCTCTTGACACATGTCAGTTGAGTGGCTTTCTGCCTTTTTCACAGGACACTTGCAAGGGAAAGAAAATTTGTTAGATCAATTCCCTTCCATTGGGAGGAGACACCAGTCTTGAAATTGCAGCTCCTTCTTTCAGTGAGTTGTAGGCAACTTTATCTGTGTCAGTGAAATTCTGGAGGATTGATATTTTGTTATTCTGTGATGTTATTTCTCAAAGCTCCAGTGCAGGCTTAGCGTCTGGAGAAGCTCATCTACAAAACTGTGCTCCTTTGTGTTGGTAAATGGCCTTTAGTGCATCCTCCTATCCTGGGCCCCAGAGTCATGATGCCCAGGGGGAAGAATTGCCACTGTCCCCTCCATGCCCCTCCTGCCTGTTGAGCTCTCTTGGACTCCTCAGCCAGCTCTTGCAGATCTGCTGATAGATGATAGAGTCCATCACTGGCCATAAGGGGAAGAGCCTCACTTGACTTGGCACTCTTAAAGGTGGTCTCCAAGCCAAAATATTTAACTCTGGAATTTTTTTTCTGGTACTGGGGATCAAACTCAGGACCTTGCATTTGCAAGACAAACACAGCACCACTGAGCTAAAACCCAGTGTCCCCAAATTTAACATTGGAATCTCTGCCTCCTTCTTCCTGACTCAAGTCATCTCTTTGAGATGACTTTGTGCATCACACATGTTCTGATTTGATCTCTGGAAACTCTTGGAGGTGGTGTGGTGGTGTGGACTCGAGTGAGGTGTTGGAGTCACCCAGGCTTGGTACAGAAGCTCAAGTGTAAAGCTTACCAGGTGTGTATGCTGGAAATACTAAGCTAGCTCTCCGAACCTCTCCCCACTGGCTATACAGTGGGAATAACTCCGGCTCCAAATGTGTTGATCCTCAAAGGGGCATGAGAAATCACCAAGCTTGCTCCTCTGGTTCCTGCTGAGAAGAACAACACAACATTGCTGCACCCTCACAGATTCTGGAGGTAGTGGGAATGTCTTGTCTCTCCTAAGTTAGTGAGTTAGCTTGCATTGAGATTACTACGGTCCCCTCATGGGTTCATTGTTATGTTCAAAGCCGTAAACATATTATTTAGAAAAATATGTTTCAAGTACACCAAACGAATCTGTTTCCTTACACAAGTAATGGAAATAGTAACTATCTTCAGTGGTTCAATCAATTATTATCAAGCTCTGGAATGTGAGTAGCATTCAGAAGCATCATTCTTTCAGGGAACAAGTAGTATGCTTTTTCTACTGTACACCCTATAAACCATGGCTTTAATAATAAGTACCAGTTAACTAAGTATCTGTAACATACCAGACTTGATGACAAATGCCTAAAGTAAACTTTCTTACTTACTTTTCAGGACAGCATATAAATAGGTATTATCGATTTAATTTTAAAGATGAGAAATTTTCTATTTAGATAGATGAACTGAGGTTACAGAATACCAATTTTAAGGATCAGAACAAACCCAGGGTCTCCAGAGACAAAGTCTACGCCTTCCCCAGTATAGAAAATTTGACTCATGATTGTCTATGCTGTGTAGCTTGCTGGGCAAAGCTTCCCATCCTTCAGCTGAAAGGATAGTTCCATGGATGGAGCTATCTTGGAGGGTAAGAGCTCAGTCCATGTGTAAAAAGGAGACGATGTGTGTCCTCCACATAGTCTGATAAATGCGTTTCCCACAACTCAAGTCAGATGAGAGGAGGCAGAGATTCCAGTGCTCAATGTCTTTCACTTTTATAAAACACCTAAGACACAAGGGTGGGAAACATGCCTCCCCTAACACAGGGCAGCAGCGGTCTTTCCAGACCAGCCTCAGCTTTCACAGCGGGCTCTTCCCGCTGGCACTGAAAATTTAGAGGAAAAGTTTTCAATGAAAAGCAAAGAATGACTGCCTCCTTCTCCACTTCTCTTGCCAGCGTACTTGAAACCACCATCCAGAGAGCTCAATTAAAATGTCTTAAACCCCAGTCATCTGTTTCCATTCGCTTGAATGTTTGGGTGATTCTTTTGACAACTCCGAGTCCCACTGACTTAGGCTTGTGGTTTAGGAGCTATTACTGGTGAACCTCAAACCAGATGTTTCACACGGGAAGTAGCTGCCAGGGGAGGCACAGGCGGCATGTCCCACGGAGACAGCGAGGTAAAATCAGCAGAGATTTCTGAGCCACGTCCTCCCGTTCAGACATAAAGCACAGCATGGCTGCGACAGACCCCACCGTGACTCTGGCACCTGCTCTAGCACCGGTTTCTGCCGTGCAGCTCTGAGTTCGTCTGTTGCTTCCTCTCTCTCTCTCTCTCTCAAGCTCTGAATCTTCAATCTTGTAAACCTTCCTAACACCTTCTGATTCTCAGACTTCCTTTTTAGTTGTCAGTGTTCAGATTTCAACTTCAGAGCACATTTGCCCCTTCCCAGAATATTCTTATAGCCACTTGGTTCTGCTAACGTGTTTCTTAGATTTTTCAGTGTGCATATGGGGATGTCTTTGGTTTCTCTGCAGAAGTCTCCTGACCCCTACAGCTAATCTGTCATGTTACTCAAAGCCAAACCCTGGGTGACCTATGGTCATGTTCATCTTCACCCCTCTGAAGCCTGGTTCTCTAAGAAATGTGAGGTCATAAGCCATTAGATTGTGTAAACTCAGAATATGACTAATTTTGCACATGGAGAGAAGCAAGTCACCACGAATTTACAGATAGCAAGGACATAATTTTTCTCAATTTTATGGAATATTTCTAACCTTAGTAGGGAATAATGGGGAATTGCAAGATGCATTGAATGTTTAAATCTAAGGGGAAAAAGTAAAGATAGGTGCCCAAAGATGATACCATAAATGTGTTAAAAGTAGAGCCAGGGTGTCACTCAGTGCCACTGTGCCTGTCTGGGAGGCACAGATTCTCGAGTTAGATCCCCAGTACCAGACCAAAACATTTTTTTAAAGGAGAGGTAGTATTCTGAAACTTCTGACAGGTACTAATGTCAATATATCTTTTCCTGTAACAATTTTTTCTCATTCAAAAATTCACTGTATTTTATCATCAGATCTTTTTGAGCAAATGACTGGCAATTTTTGTCAAATAAAACCATGTTGTTGTTTCCTCGTGCACCTCAGTTACCACATCTGGCACCAGGTGACTTCCAGCTCCTCCCCAAGGTCACAATGACCATGAGAAGGAGACGTTTTGATCTATTCAGGACATGGAGGCAGCAAGGACAGCGCAGCTAAAGACCCTCAGGAGAGAAGACTCCAGAGCTGCTGCGGAAGGTGATGAAGACGGTGGGGTGAGTGTGTTCATTGAGGGGAGAATTTTGAGGAGGAGTAATATATTTTTTAAAAATAGGGCCAGGTGGTACCACACCTACCTTGGAAGCACAAGGGCCCTAGTTCAATCCCTGGTACACCAAAAATGATGATAGATGATAGATAGAAGAGATAGATAGATAGATAGATAGATAGATAGATAGATAGATAGATAGATAGATAGATAGATAGATAGATAGATAGATAGATAGATAGGATAGTCACTCCTTTTCACTTCCATCTCAGATGTAGTATTTTCCTGAGACATAATTGGTGTTACCTTGTCTCCCACAATTGTCTGGCTCCTGCCAGAGTTCACAGTTACCCTGATGAACTGAAATAGGAAATCCGATCCCTCCTTTCTCCATATGGACCATGGGGGTTAGGGGTTCCAACCCGGTGCTCTGTCTCTGACTTCCAGTCACAGGGTAAGCTTGAGAATGTTAACTCCTTCACAGAAGGAAGGACAAGAATGGTGTGTCTTTCTTCTTGCTTTCCTGTTCTACTGCTAAGAGGGAAACCACTGAGCAAGAGGTATGAAAGCTTTGGGTAATTGGTGGAGAAGCACACAGTAAAATGTTGTTGGTTTTCAGTGAGGATTAATTCCTGCCCTAGATGCAGCAGATGTGTGAATGGATTTTGTTGTTGTTGTTGTTTGAGACAGGGTCTCACTTTGTAGCTTAGGTTGGCTCTGAGCTCACTATGTGGCCCAGGCAAGCCTCAAACTCAGCAATCCTCCTGCCTCTGCCTCCTGAGTGCTGGGATGACAGACGTGAGCCACCACACCCAGCATTATGGTGTATAGTACTGATAGCTGGTGGATATGAGTCACCACGCCTGGTATTATTGTATGTGGTTACCAGGGGATCAAACCAGGGACCTTGAGCTTGCTAGGCAGGCGCCAGAACCACTGAGCTAAATCTCTGGCCCCTGGATGTAATTTTTTACAAGAGCTTAAATGAAATATTTCATGTGATAGAATTAATTCCATTTAACTTATTTTTTAAATTTAATTCTTTATTGGTACAATTTCTATACATCTCACAATCACACATAACATTGGGGGAATTTGTACCAATATATGACACAGTCAGTTCTCATTTTAACTTATTTTTAAGTTTTCTTTTGGTTCCCTGGCATGGATCCACTCTCCTAGCCCCTAAGTTGCAGTCTTCATAACTGAGATGTGGATTTCTGCTATATGGAAAGAGTTCCAAGACCTCACGACTCTTACTGGCTTGATGGCAGAGCTGGTTGACTGGAGACTCAGGCACACAAACCGTACCAGGTGAAACCGATTTGCAAAGGCTGGGCTGCCCGGACTCTTGGTATGAGTCCTACTGATCTGCTCCTGCTGCTGAGCCAGTGTGTGGCAGGAAGGGGAAGGGTGGAGGAGAGATCCCACCCTTCCTGTGCACCAGGACCCAGCCTGCAAACAAAGGAGTAACATCTTCATGATTTGTGTTTTTTGGTTTTGTTTCTCACTGAAAACCTTCTACCCACTCCTTAAATTATCTTTTTTTTTTAAACTGGGCAAGTAAAAATTGCCTGATTGCTCATAAGAGTACATCATCAAGACAAAAATACTGCCCAGAAAAAAAAACTGCATTGATAAATATGAGTATTCTATTCAGCTTTAGACAATGATTGTTAAAATTCCCCATTTTCACTGATGCAACATATTATCTCTGACATGAAGGAGCTCTTCTTTCTACCGAGACAAAACAGAATTCCAATTGGTCTTGACAGCCTGTGAAACATTTTGATTTGAACATTGCATTTTCTTTTTCAGAATCATCTTGTTGATCACATTTAAAGTGGCTGCAGAACAAAATAATAAGAGAGCTGCTAATGGTTGCATTGTTGATGGTGTGGGCTTCCAGGTGGGCAGGGGTGGCCCAGCTGGACAGAGAGACACAGAACACGAGGGTGGAAGGGCCCTGGCCTGGGGGCTATAGGTAGAATGCGCAGAGAATTTTCCTGAAACTCTCTCTGACTTGAAGTAGTGCGCTTCTTCTCAGACCTTTCATCTGTTCTCCTCGGCAAGGGAAGGAAAGTTTTCTCTTCCGTGTCCCCAGAGCCATGGGAATGAGAGTTTCCCTGTTGGAGGAAGCAGCCAGGGGCCCCTGCTCCTACAGGGCTCCTAAAGTCTCGAGGACTCTGACACGCCCAGGCTTTTTGAATATCTTCTTTCATCTCGCTTCAGAAATCCAAGGAAATTAGCCAGGACTGGGGCTGGGGGCACACACCTGCAATCCCAGCTCTCCAGGAGTCTGAGACAGGAAGGTCACAAGTTCTAGTCCAACTGGGGCAATTTAATAACTTAGTGATAACTTTCTTCCAAATAAAAAAATAAAAGCAACGGAAGCTGCAGCTCAATGAAAATGCTCTGGGTTCAACCCTAGTACCACAAAAAGAAAAAAGAAAAAAAAAGGAAATTTCCCAGTTTTCTGCATAAGAATAAAGGAAGCAGCAAACTTGCCATTAAGCCTGCTTAACTGTCCTTTAGGATACATGTGTGTTTCTGTGTGTCTACATGCAATACCCAGAGGTCAAGAATGGTGCAGCTAGGGCCGGAGATTTAGCTCAGTGGTTCTGGCGCCTGCCTCGCAAGCACAAGGTCCTGAGTTCGATCCCAGTAACCACATACAATGCTGGGCGTGGTGACTCACGCCCATCAGCAATCAGTACCACATACCACAGTGCAGGGCGTGGTGGCTCACACCTGTAATCCCAGCACTCGGGAGGTAGAGACAGGAGGATTGCTGAGTTCGCGGCGGCTTGCCTGGGCTCCATAGTGAGCTCAGGGCCAGCCTGAACTACAAAGTAAGACCCTGTCTCAAAAAAAAAAAAAAAAAAAAAAAAAAAAAAAAAAAAAAAAAAAAAAAAAAAAAAAAAAAAAAAAAAAAAAAAAAAAAAAAGAATGGTGCAGCTGAGTCTATGCCAGAAACAGCCTAAGTTTGGGAAGCAGAGAAAAGAGAAAGTTTTTCACTGTGAAGATGATCCCTCTAAGTCAACTGTCCATCAAGTCCAGAGCCACTTTATGAAGTCAGAAGTCATCACCTGAGCGAGAAGAGGAGATCCAATGATATTGGACGATGAAGGGAGGATAGTTGTAGAAATGGGGTGGAGCCGGCCATGTCCGGCTCCTGAGTGCAGTGTTCTCTCCAGTCTGTGCCCTGGACCTGACCAGGAGAAAACGGAGCACCCAGCAGAGGTGGGAGATGGAAAATAAAGAAAAAAAGCAGTCTCACATGGCTGGTGTCAAAGACAGTGCTTGTGGCTTAATTATGAGGTATGATTCAAAAGATGCAGTAAGGTTAGATAAAAAGTCATTACAGGAAAGGATGCTTTACCACGAATGTCCTTCAAATAACTCCCCTCATTGTGAACACACTCATTCCACCATCCTCGCCCTGCAGGAACTCTGGAGTCCTCTTTCCTGAGTACAGTTACCTGGCTGTCTGGACTGTCTCAATGCCCTGATTCAAAATGTTTCCTTTTTCTTGTCATTATGACTAGGGAAGAGCCAGAAGCCACACAGTACCAGATCCGGTGACAGAGGTGGGCGAGGACACAGCGTCATGTGTTTATGAGCTGCCTTTCCGCTGGGTGGCGCTCTGCAGTAGCAGCCCTGTTTTTGTTTTCGTTTTTGTTTTTGTTTTTGTTTTCGTTTTTGTTTATCGTACCTTATAAAGACAGGAAGGAGGACTCCGGAGCTGCTGCAGAAAGTGGCAAGAATAAAGGGACGAATGTTCAAAGCAAGGGGAAGACTGTGAGGAAGATTTGTGCCAATGTGCCTTTTACTGTATTCTTCTTTAAAATCCAAACCCCTTATATCTCCCGGTAGGCTTTGCACAGAACTTGAGAAGTGTGCATGTGTCTGCAGAGTGAATGACTGGCACACGCGGCGGTCAGGGAAGGTCTCAGGAAGGAGGCACCTGGAGCTGGGCTCTGGACCCAGCCTGCGCAGGGTGGTGGTCTTTCTACTCCAGAGGGGGGATCAGGAGCAGGATGTGAGTTCCCAAGGCTAGAAACCAACCATTTATGGCTGTGTCATGAGGACTATGGTGAACTGCAGCTGGAAGAGCCAGGTGATGCTTGAGGAGAAAACGTACATATTTTGATGGTTATTTGTAAGTGCATTCTCTCGACAATGGCAACCTTCAACCTAGTCGCCTCTGAGTGAAGTGCTGATGCTCTTGGGAGAGCAAAGAAAGATTTGTTATGACAAATTATTTTATCTGCTAGATAGACATGGGTGTGGCAGGGGACTCAGTGTGGAGCACTGGATGGTTCCATGTGAGAAAATGGAAAACCAATTACACCTAGGTACGCCTGAAGTGATGCACACCTGTGATCCCAGTACTCTAGGAGGCTGAGACAGGAGGATATAGCTCGGTGCAAAGACCCTTCATTCAATACCTATTCTGAAAGCAACAGCAACCAAACAAATTAGACTGCAAAGAGGCAATTGAACAGGTGTGGGCCATGAATCTCTGAAGTCCTGCTCCATCAAGGCTATATTAAAGCGCCTGTCTGCTGACTCCGTCCTGAGAATATCACTGAGACCCATTGCTCCTGTCTCTTGCATGCTCCTCTCTCTAGTCTGTGTGCTTAGGAGCAGGGTGACCAGCTCACCTTGGTTGTCCCGAGATGTTTTATACTGTGGAACTAAGAGTGATTCTTCCCAGAAAAATCTCTGTCCCTGCATACATATACAGGGCACCAGCAGACACCTCCCAAAGCCTTATTTCTGCTCCAAAAATCCCTAACATTATATGCAATATCAAGTTCCCTGCATGAAAAACTGTGTCTCCTACTGTTTGCCTCTTCCTACCACACAAAGCAGCTCCTCTGTTTTGTTCTAGCACCTTCTTGCCCCCCATTACCTGAGCTGTTTGGAAATCCCTAATGGTTTATAACCCAACTCCTTCACATAGCTCCAGAGATCCACCATGTTTCAACAATGCTTGGGTGAGATATTTCTGCAGAGATACTTCTACGCTCATCTGTGTGTGGCATAAAGCATGGTGGAGCGGAGGCCCCACAGGAAGCCCTCCCTTCTTCCTCTCTAGCAATATGAGCCCACCAATAAGTAATGCCCCCCTCCAATGGGACATGTGTTTTAAGATTATTTATCCTGATGTCTCCAAAAAGACTGTTTCAATCTTCCTGGTGAGAACTGGACTGTGTTCAGTGTGTTTCACTAGTGGGCAAGCTCTCTGTGGGAGAGCAGCTCTTGCCTGGCTTCTTGGCACCTCCAAAGGCATCTAGGTGCCTTCTGTGAGGCCAAATCACTATTCTGAATCACGGCTTTCCCACCTCCTCAGGTAGCCTTCAAAAACCCCACTCTGAGCCTCCCCGCTCCCAGGTCGGTTGCAAAGGGAGATGCAGGGGCTAAACTCATCCAGTGCCTTCTGGGAAAAGATACCCCTGGCTAAGGCAGCCCTGAATGGAGAGTCCCCAGAGCAAGAGAGACGTCTAGGCCTTGAAGGTAGCAGATGCCAGGGCTGGTCCTTCTCCTCCCACCCAGGACACCACACAGCAGCTGGTCAGGGGACACTTTCTGAAGGAGCCAACACCCAAAGAGGGACCTGGTTGGTTGTCTATTCCCCAGGTGGCTGCAACTTGGGAGGAGGGGACAGCATAGACCAGGGGAGACTTGCCCCATTTTAAAGAGCGGAAATAGAAAATATAATTACCATGTCTGCAGTGAGAAATGGGGGCTAAATCTCTTATTCCTTCCCTCCCATTTCCATTATGAACTATTGCACTTCAATTAGGATTGTAAAAGTATTTCCTTAAGGAACTATGTCAGGATTCTGCAATGAGAAAGGAGGAAACGGAGTGGTGAAAGTGTAATTTATTGCAGTGGCGGAATATTTTCAAAAGGAAGAAGCAAATGAAAGAACAGAAATGCAGGAGAATGGAGAGGAGCACTGGCTGGCTGGGTGCAAAGGAGCCTGGGGTGCCTGCATGTTTATGGCATATTTTCTCACATGTGGTGGAGAAGTCCAGAGAGCTGTATTCCACCAAGATGGCTGCCCCTTTTTACACACTCAGCTCCTATTGGTCTGATCCATTCTCCCCTAAAGACACTTCTGGAAAGGTACTAGTGTGGTTGGAGGGTGAAGAAGGGTCTGCCCCAGTCTCTGCTGGATACTGGGGTGAGGTGTGCATGACTGGATGGGATATAAACTATCTGTCACACAGCTCATGATCTAAAGAAGGGGGGCGCACGAGGCTCAGATAGTGATAGTTGAAGCAAAAAGGTTTGACCTCAGGTTGCAAGAGCAAGCCGCAGACCCTGGTAGGTGGCGGCCCCCCTTGAGCTTGGTGGAATCCTGGGGTCTGACTCCTGCTGGGCCGAATCTGGCAAAGGAGATGTGTCCTGGCCTCCGGAAAGGAAGGATACATTAAAAGAGCATTCATTCTCTTAGACCCTTTCCCATTAGGTACAAAATACATAACACCCGATCTTAAAAGAGGAGAGGCTCTGGCTGGGGATTTAGCTCAAGTGGTACCACACCTAACTTGAAAGCACAAGGGCCAGAGTTCGATCCCCAGTTCTGCAAAAAAAAAAAAAAAAAAAAAAAAAAAAAAAAAAAAAAAAAAAAAAAAAAAAAAAAAAAAAAAAAAAAGGCTAATTTTGTATAGATAAGCATAATTCCTGTATGTCATTAAAAAAAAAAGATAAGGTTGGAGTGTAGCTTAGTGCTCGCCTAGCATGAGTAGAGTGCTTACCTAGCAGGCATAGGGGCTTCAGTTCATTTCCTAGGACCTCAAAATAAATAAGTAAACAAATAAATCAACATGAAGCTGTCTCTACCCCTGTCTTTTAAGTTCCCATTGTCCTGTATAAAAACTATACAGGGCGGGGGAGGTGTGGGTGGGTCGGTATATGGGTAAAAATGAAAATTGACTTGTGTCATATATATTGGTACAAATTCCCCAACGTTACATGTGATTGTGAGATGTATGTAAATTGTACCAATAAAGAATTCAATTTAAAAAAAAACTAAACCTGGATTTTATTATCTACAACACAATACATTTCAGATGGCACCTACATTTACATTAGGGAGTGTGATAGCTCCTAAATTGCATATTAATTTGCATCTGTCCACTATTACTACATCAACATTGTCACAAATCCATCCCAAATGTCAGTCACTTAGCAACAAATATCTCTTTTGGTTCCCATGAGTCTGCAGGTCAATGCCATTTTTGCTGGTCTTAGATGGACATGGCTGGAGATAGGATAACCTCCTAGCATATCTTGGGGGAATTCTCTCTGTAGAAACAATTTTGGTCAACCCTAATCAGCACCATCTGGCAGCTCAGTCTCACATGACTCCATAAAACCAATATGGCACTGCTGGGTGAGTTTTCATGGCTTTGGGGATAGTCTTGACTGGAGAGCTTGGTTTCAGAGTGTGGTTGTTTGGAGTTTTCTCTGGCATTCTGGGGCCCAGCCTGAAGAAGCTTTGGTTACCTAGGAGCTGATATTCTCATAGATCAATCATCATCATGATTATCATCATCATGATTATCATCATCATCATCACCACCACCACCACCACCCAAGGCAAACCATACAAGCTTTACTTGTTTAAATTAACTCCACACAGGCATAGAGACATGGACAGGTTATTCAAGTCCACACAGCTAATTACTGACACATCCAAACTCAGCACCAGTCTCAGACTCTAGAGTTTCGGTCACAATCACCATGGTGTGTGTATAATCACAGTAGAAACAAGTAAGGATATGGACGGGAAAGTAAAAAACACTCTGTCAAAACCTACTGTTAGTTTTATTGCCTTGCAAATATTCCTCCAAATAGATTCACTCAATGACAGAGCTGTCTTAGAGTGAGTTTGATCCATTTACCGAATAGCTGCTGCTTTTAGGTAATGACTCTGAGCCAGAAGAGAAGAGACTGTCTTTGTCCCATGGCTGGTTACCAGGGAATCTGAAAAGATACTTCAGTATCTTCCCTCCAAACCCAAGGCTATGCTAATTTACCTCTCCAGAACACGTGCTGGCAGTTTGAATGGTTGCTATGGTCTAACCACCTAATGATAAGGTTTGGGCCTGCAGGTTTACCCACCCTGTCCAGTTTAGAACCACTTTTATAGATAAAGGGGCACAGCTCTCTTGACTTTGGCTTCTGCCCCACCAGCCACACCTCTCCAGCTGTCGAAGCAAATTAAGGTTTGAAAGACATGCCCTTGTGATATCATATGAAATGTAAAACACAAATTGTAGTTTCTGACTTCCTTTGTGCTCTATGTGGTGGACCACCCAGCAGGGGAGAGAAGTGAGTGCTGTCCAATGGTAGTAGGGAATCCTGGGAAAATATAAAAGGTACTTTTAAACAGCAAAGCCAAATAACCCCAAATGCTTGTGTGAACACACAAGTGCGTTCCTGTGCATTTGCAAAAGAATTTCCTGTCATCTTAGCCTTTCCAACTGGAGAATCTCAGAGGGTATATTAGATTCCAAGACATCCTTTTCTCATGAACATCCTGTTAACAGAATCAGAGGAATCTGAGACATCACAGAACTATGTCAAGACTGGAGGTCAAAAGTTCCACACTTCCCTCCTTCCCCACACACCTAAACAAAGAATAGAAACTCTCACTAAAATTGCATTAGTTCATGGGGGCTCACATGACAACAGCTTGCTACATATTGGGGTTCTTTAAGGTACAAGGACCTTAAGGGAGTTTCTAGATCTCTGAGTTATTTGCCTCAAAGAGACTTCCCATGGCTCCTTCACACCACTCTACTGTTTAACAAATATTTGTTCAGTGAGCTGCACAGTCCAGATTCCAGTTTGCTTTGAGGACACAGACAACGTTTATGTCCAGGGCCACATGGTGCTGCTGCAGTGGGGAAGCTGCAGGATGCGATGTGGGAGAAGGAGGATTTACATATGGCCCGCAGTTGCCCCTGGGGCCATGCTGCTGTGCCCTTCCTAAAGAAAGAATTGGACAAAAGGTTCACTCAGTGTTGCGAGGTGTTACATTTATAATTTTTACATTTAGGAAAAGTATGCCCACAGAGGGCAGAGCAGCCACTGAGAAAGACAGATTGCAGTGGCCATGGGTTGATGGCCATCATCCTTCTAACCCCGTTCTGATGTTCCATCTAGACTGTCCTATCTGAAACCTGCTTGATTTCACACCAGAAGAATTGAAGATAGTGTTTTCTGATTGGTCTCAGGTACAGGGCTGCTAGTCTCAGGGGATTAGCAGATCATGACCCTTGTCTGGCCAGCTGGCCACACCCTAATCTTCTTCCTTAGAGTGGCCAAGAGGGGTGTTTGCAGAAATGAGCACTTGGCTTTTGTCTGTGACACAAGAGGACAGGATGACCCGTCTTCTAAAAGCATGAAATGGCTACAAGGCTGAGGCAGGAACATGACAAGTCTGAGCCCAACCTGGGCAATTTAGTGACTTAGACAGACCCTGTCTTCAAAGTAAAAATTTTAAAAAATTTCAAAGGGTTTGCGATGGGGGCTAAGGGATGTAGCCCACTGTGAATGCCAAGTTTAACCCCCATTACTACAAATACATAAGTGAAAGAAAGAAAGAAAGAAAGAAAGAAAGAAAGAAAGAAAGAAAGAAAGAAAGAAAGAAAGGAAGGAAGGAAGGAAGGAAGGAAGGAAGGAAGGAAGGAAAGAGAGAGAGACTCAGAGTTTTGGGGAAGCAAAGTGTGCTGGGAAACCAATGAGAAGTTAGAGGTTCATTATCATTTCATCTCCACCATTGTAGGATTAATAAAAGACTGGGTATTTTACAAGCTCTTGCCCCAGCTCTCTGGACAACTGAGCAAGCCATGCGAGACGTCAGAGGTCACACGTCCTAACTCTCAATGAAATGTGAAGCACAATCAGCCTGGAGCTCTCAGAGACCGCTGGCCACGTGGCACCTCTGGGTCCGTCCTGTCCCCAGGCAGTGCAGGATGTTGGCATGCTCTGTCCCAAAGGCACCCAGGGAGGAGGAAGTACAGAGAACAGCTGTGAACCAGGGTGACAGGCTGATCAGGGGGCGATATCCAGATGAAAGGTTTTCAAGCGCAACCCTAAATCAGTTCGCAAAGAGTTGCAACACTTGAAGTTCACAGATAGTTTTTAAAAAGCAAGGAACATTCTGGAACCCCCAGACATTACTTACCATATGCACATGTTCTGTTCTGGGGAAAGAGTAAGGCCATAGCTTTTACTATATTAAAAAGAAAGAAACTTCCTAAGACCAAATAACTGAGGTGCATGAGTTTCGATACAGAAGCTTCAGAAGCGAATGAAACCTTCATTTGTGGAACCAGTTTCACTACTTGGCAAAACAAAATAAAAATCTGAAAAAGAGACACACTTGAGTTCCCGGCCCAGACATGTTAATGCGGTTACATATTAACTGTAGTTAACTGTCACAGATGAACTGTGTGACTTGGATGATCTTTCAGCCTCTATGTTTCCCTTTCTGTATCAATACCGGCTTAGATTTCTGGAGGGGAAGAGGTGGAGAAGGCGTCAAATAAAATAATATAAGCAGTCCACCAGTAGAGCAGGCGATCTTATATCACAGTTAATTATTTTGACCATTATTACTGCTGATGGGCTGGGGTTGTCCAGGGGACAAAGACTTTCTGACAGAGTCTTTCTGGCGACAATATTTAGAGAAAAAACAGTGTCTGGCTGAAGGCCTCCGTCTCCAAGCTCGCTGGCAGTGTTGTTCTTGGCCGCCCCTGGCCGGTGTCTGCCTTCACCTTGAATCATGCTAAGATTAGAATGCCTTGTAAACGGTGACTTAATTATTCTTCTGCGTCCTTTCGCGACCTCAGCTCCTGCTTCCTGTCTGTGCACAGCCGTGGCCGGTGCTGCTGTGTCCTGGGTGACCCAATTAGCCGGTTTGACAGCTCACAAAGGGCATGACGCCCCGTGCCTGAAGACGGGTGCCGAGCAGTTCCTGGACATTCACGTGAACCTCCCGCCTCCAGTGACCTGTGTAGGGACCTCGCAGGTTGGACGCAGGCTTTGCAGGTGGCGCCGAGCGACTGCCATGATGCCCACGTGAGACAGGAGTGAAGAGACCCCGGGAAGAGCGTCAGCCGGGGCACAGATGAACTCACCGCACACAGGAGGGAAATCCAGTCTGACTCTTTCTGAGCCCACGATGGTCCTTTGGCCAACCGAGGCTTGGGGAAGGTTCCCTGAAACCGGAGAATTCTTACTAACCCCCACAGCGAAGAGCTCCTCTCCCTAAACCTTTGCCCAAAGCTGAGAGAAAAGACAAGTCACTTCCTTGGTGCCACACAAGCCCCATCACAGCCCTTCTTTCTCAGAGCTGGCCCTCTGCTTTCGTGACTCCTTACTTTCAGGATCTAGCATCGCTCCTAAAAAAAAAGCACCCTACAAATTAGGAGAGCAACAAGGAAAGGAAGAAAGAAAGCAGAGGGAGAGTCGAAGGAAAATCGATTTTGGTGTGGGATGAAATTAAAAGGGAGTTCTGTTTTTATCTCCAAAGTTTACTTCACATTAGACCTCAAGTCAGTGTGAATGTTTTTTCGGGTTCAGGTTCTTCATTTCCAAAAGAAAAAAATGCCAAGTTGGGTCTGCTGGTGCGTCCCTGGATTCCCACTACTCAGGGAAGCTGAGGCAGGAGGGTGGCAACCTCAAGGCCAGCCTGAGTAGCTAAATTACTTAACAAGGCTTCATCTCAAAATAAAAGTTAAAAAAGGGATAAGGCTGCAGCTGAATGCAATCCCCAAAGAAAAAGAGAGCAGTAAGCGTGCAGTTGTCTTACACAATTATTCGGATCACCTTGTACCAATAAAAACAGAAAGGATTGAAGTCTTTATGCATCTATTGCCCATTAACAAATTAACAATATTTCTTGTCCTCCACCGTCATTCTGCAGGCTTCAGCTCTGAAGTGCAGGTGAGTGCAGAAAATTTGTGCAGACAGAAGTGTCAGCCCCTCCCATGACACTCATGACACCCTCTCTTTGGGTTGTGCTCTCTCCCTCCCCCAGGGAGCTCTGTCTCTGCTGTGTGACCCTGGTGGCCTTCTGTGGTGAGACCGGGAGGCAGGGCGAGGACACTTCCAGGGAGAGACACAGCACGACAGTGACACGAGCTCCTCTTCACACGGCCCCTCCCCCACACCTCGTCACAGTGCCTACGCCTCCCTAATGGGTTTAGTTTGGAGGAGGAGTCACTCTAGTCTGACAGCATGGACAGAAGAGATGGTCTGAAGTGACTCAGGATTAAGAGCTGCGTCTACAGGAGATGTGTGTTACTGTATATGCCGATACCACAGTTCACCGGTTCACACGTGCAGCACTACAGACTTCTCCACTTCCGACCTGATGAGTGACTTTGACTGATCTCTCCGGTTTTTAAATGTAGTTTTTAGATCCTATGAACTTCCTGCTTCTAACTAGTGGGGCGAAGAAGGAGGAGGAACGCAGTGTGGTCTAGGATTCAGGTCCCTTGAACTCTACTCTGTATCCAACTGATCATCATCAAGAAGCTTTAACTGAATAACTAATATCTAACTGAATAGCTAATATCAAAAACTAAGCCAAGAAAGACTCTACTGCAGACAGTGCAACTTACAGAGATGAACCTTCCTGCTCTCCATACAGTTGTGTTTGGCCCACAGCCAAAAACATCTTGCTGGATACAAGAGTAACTGTAGAATTTTTAAAGAAAAAAACTCACTTGAAAATGATCTCCATTATATATCTTCAAGTAAATGCCAGCAATATGAGACTACAAAAATTATATAAGGTATAAGGAAAAGTAGTTTCAAACTAAAAAAGTACAAAGGATATATCATAAAAACAAACATAGCAACAAAAAACCTGGCACGGTTACAGTAATCTCAGCAAAACAGACTTTAGAACAAAGGGAAGGTTAAAGTTGGACATTGATTAAAAGGTCAAAGCAGGCTTAAATGAGTAAGTCTTTTGACAGAACTTGAGGACAGAAATAAGAAATACATCAATCTAGAGTAATAGTTTGGAAACACAATAGTCTTTCCTCAGTAATTGATAAAACAGACAAAGACCAAATGAGACAGGATACAAAATTGAATGACAGCGTCGGCTAACTGGACCTAATTGACATTTATAAAATATTCCATAAGCGTAGAGCACAGTTTCTTTGCCAGAGTATGTAGAACACTAAGCAACTCAGGTCATGCAATTGATTATCAATCAAATCTTAACATATTTAAGAGAATTAAGTAATGCAAAGTATATCCTGGGACCACGTGTCAGCTTGTTTGGAATGCCATAACAAAATCTGAAGTACTGGATGGGATTTACACAACAGAAATGTATTTTATCACAGTTTCAGAGGCTGGATGCCCAAGGTCAAAGTAAAGGTCATTCTTAAGTGTCTGTCCTTGACTTGCCAAATGCCTGTGTTCTCATTGTGTCTTTGGGTGCACATCCTTCTGCCTTAATGTCTGTATCCTAATTTCTTGTTATTATAAGGACTCCAGTCATATTGGATTAAGGTCACCCTAATGACCCTATAACTTAATTACTTCTCCAAAAACCCTGTCTCTGAGTATAATTGCTACAGTTGTAGTTCTAACACATGAATGTTTGCAGGCCACATGCAGTTAATTCAAGATCAGATGGAATTAAACTGGGAAATAGTAACAGAAAGACAATACAATGTCTATCATGTGGAAATCAAAGAAGAAATATGGGTTAAACAGAAAGTCACAAGGTAAACTAAAAAATTTTTGAATTGAATAAAATAAAAAAATAGAGATAACATTCCACAATATGAGAATTAGTTAAAAAAATTCTAGAGGAAGGTTCACAGCATCAAGTGCTTTCTACAAGAAAGGAAGAAAACAGACAAATCAAAAATCTAATATTGTACTTTAATGAACTAGGAAAATTACAAGAAAGCAAGCCATAGAAAGGGAATGAAGAGCAGAAATTTAAAAAATATATAAACAGAAAACCAATACAAACAATGATACCTAAAGCCACTTCTATAAATAAATGAGTAAAGTAATCATAATTCCACCAAGAAAGAAAACCAAAATGAGAGAGAGGACAAAAGATACACATTACCAACATCAAGGATGAGAGGAAATATATCATTTACATGCCCACATACATCAAAGGGATAATAATAGCATTTCTACATGCATACATTTGTATTACACATATAAGTTACATGCATGGTAGTGTCAAATACACCAAGACAAAGCTGCTCATATGAATGATCCAAAACTATTAAGACAGTCATTGGTGGTTAAAAAAATACTCTTTAGTGTCTAGGCCGGAGGATCCCACCAGAATGAATTACATAAAATCTACTCCAGTTCATAGAAGAGAACATTTTCCAACCACTGTTACTAAATCCAACAATACCTCAATACCAGAGCCAAAAATAGCACAAAAAATAACTTTACATAAATATCCCAAAACAATACAGATACAAAAATGATAAAAATATATTAGTGAAAAAAATCTAATAATTTGTTTAAAAATCATGTGTCATACAAAAGAAATGTTTACTCTAGAACTCAAGGCTGGGTTACTATTTGAAGTCATTTTCCACAGTTCCCATAATTGAAATAGGTATGTCTAGTAAAACTTGCACACAGTCTTTATTCCTCTACATACTAAAATTTTTTATTACAAATCATCTAATATCTAAGTAATACAGTGTTCATGAATAGTAATTTACAATGTGGTAAGAAAGTCAGTTCTACTCAACCAATATAAATATTTAACGCAACACCAATGAAAATATAAATCCTACTGTGATTTTTTTCCCAGTATAGACAAGTTGATTCTAACATCAATGTATTTTTAAAATCAATTTTTGAAGATAAAGATGGAGTAATTATAGCGGTTCATTTTAAGACTATGAAGCTATATTACTTAGCACTATAATACTGCAAAGTGATACATACATAAATCAATGGAATAGAATACAGAACTAGAACACAGAAGTACAACTAAGCTATTGCTAACCAAGATGCTGAAACATTTAAATGGGAAAGGGCCAGTCTTTTCAACAGGTATTAGAAACCTGGAACATTTTCAGTGTGAAACAATAAACCTAGGCTTGAAGATGCTATCTTATTTAAAATTGATTCAAAAAAGGGCATAACTTTAAATGTAAAACATAAAATGCTCAAGTCTTTAGCATAGAAAATAAAGAAAATTTTATATGGGCTCATATAAAAACAGAAGTTTAATTCATTAAAGAAAAATATGATAAATTGTATTTCAATCAAAGTTTAAAATTTCTGCCCTATTAAACTAATAAGTGAACTAAAAGATAAGTTATAGATTAAACCAAAATAATTGCAATCTCAAATATTCAACAAAGGAAATGCATTTACAATTTGTAACAATTCTCAGAAACTAAGCAAGAAAAAAAAAACTCAAAAGCCTAGGCATAAGGTCAAAACAGACAATCAACAAAGATATACAGATAGCAAATAATATATGAACTTCCCTATAGTTTCTTCCATTGAAGGAAAATAGACAAAAACTACCTTGAGAGGGCTGGAGATTTAGCTCAGTTGTTCCAGCACCTGCCTCGCAAGCGCAAGGTCCTGAGTTCGATCCTGGTAACCACATACAATGCTGGGTGTGGAGACCCACCAGCAATCAATACCACATACCACAGTGCCGGCCTGGTGGCTCACGCCTGTTATCCCAGCACTTGGAAGGCAGAGACAGGAGGATTGCTGAGGTCGAGGTTTGCCTGGGCTAAATAGTGAGCTCAGGGCCAGCCTGAACTACAAAGCAAGGCCCTGACTCAAAAAAAAAAAAAAAAAAAAACCTACCTTGAGATACCACTGGCTCACCTCTCAGAACTGCCCAAACCAAGTCAGGCATCCTGGCACTCACCCACATTTCCTGAGGCATAGGCAGGAAGATTGTAAGATTGAGTTCAATATGGCCAGTTGGTCATCCTAGCAAGACCTTGTCTAAAAAAATACAAATAAATAAACGAATAAAATGTCTTGCGATGTAGCTCAGGGTGAAGATCCTGGGTTCAATCCCTAGCATAGCACAAATGCTTACTAAAATCAACCTGCACACACATATTCCACATGCTGGCATGTGCAAAGGGAAACTCAAACTCTCATTTGTTGCTTTAGCTTTGCAAAATGACATAGCCACTACAGAAAATACTTGGGCAGCTTTATGAAAATCTGCAACTATATATTTGACAGAAGTCTTGCAGTTCTGAAGGTCTGAACTCCAAAATGGGTCAAGGGATTCTAAAGCCAAGGTGTTCTGAAAGCCATATACTCTCTGGAAGCACCAGAATGAACCCATTTCCTTGATGTTTTAGCCCCCAAAGGTCTCTTCTATTCCTTCTTTGAAACCATATCTTGAAAGTCTGACCCTCCAAGCTGTGCTTCTGTTTTCATTTTCTCCCTTTGACTTTGAGCTTCCTGCCTCCCTTTTATAAAGCCCCACACGTTTGTCTACCTTGAGCCATGAGGATTGAGCTAGAAAACTCTTCCCATTTTGAGATCCTTAACCTAATCATCTGCAAAGTCCCTTGTCATGGAATGCCATACAGTTATGGATTTCAAGGTTTTCAATGAGATATTCTTGGGAATGACAGTCCTTCCTCTCACACACACGCCTATGAATAAAATACCACCAAGCCACTAAAACAACAAATAAGAACAAGGTTCACTCTGGAAGCCACGCTATCTGGTGCTCTAGCAGCTAGGATGACGTCGTTCCTGTGTCTTTCCTGGAAGAACACCTGCAGTGCAGTCATGGAGGATGTAGGGTAGAAGAAGAGGCAGTGCTGTGACTGAGGGGACAAACGTGCTCTGTGTTCTGACCGTGGAGAGGGTGGTGTGACTGAGTGCCTGTTTGAAACTCATAAATCTTTCCTCCCAACAGAGATTTTAACTTAATTTTATTCTATGTTAACAACTGAAAGAGATGAATCCACTTGGTAAGAAGTGAGCATCCCCTTGGGCGATGAGTCTCAGGCCCTGCATCTTTCTTTGGGGCTCTAAGAGGATGACTGTTACTAGAAGGGGGTCCCTGGGGCTTCTTTCCAGATCCTCAGCGTCCCAAACAAAGAGCTGGGCAGGACACACAGAAAAGGCAGAGGAAGGGTACATTTCCTGAAGACAGAAGACAACTTCTGCAGGGGGAGGCTGTAAGAGCCCTGAAAGGAAGGGAAAAGGATCTTTCGTATTCAAAGTAGGCAGTTTACTTCACTTTCAGGTAATTAAGGCTTTCTCAAGGTCATCTACATATCACTCAGCCTCAGGCCTTGTAGAAACCTCCTGTCAAAAAGCCCCTGGTCTTTCTGTTACATGCAAACAAGGGGTCAAGAACAGTGTCTTTTGATGGACTCTGACCACATGCAAATGAGGATTGAAAAGAGCACCTTCTGATTGGTCCAGTGAACCCCCTCGTGCACAGATTAAGCGCTGAAAATAGCAAGGTTCTGATTGGTCCAAGGCAGCACTTTCTGATTGGTGGTATGAACAGTAATGATGAAGTCCCTGTACCAGAGTGTACCTCTCCCTGCTGCCCTGTCTGGATTGCAGTACAGAAGTCTGGATGTGCCTTACTCTGGCCATCTGGGGCACCAGGCCAAAAGCTCTCTTGAGTCAACCAAGTCTTACCACCCCAGAAGTCAGTGGATGAGGACTCAGAGCATGTCTCTCCTTAAATGTTGGAACCCAGGGACACCAGGAGCAAGTGCTTTCGGGGTGGATGTGGTGAACTTTCTGCTCGGCCCTGATGACTGAGAGAGACATTGCCCTACACCAGTGGTTTCTAACACGCTTTATTTAGTGCATTGAAAAAATATTTATATCTTTGGCCTTGCTTAACATTTTTCACTGAGTTCCCTTTTCCTTTCAGGAGCCAGAGGCCAAAAGCAACAGAAAATGAGTTCCAGGAGCCTCGGCAAGGAGTCTCTGGAGACGCCACCATCTCCTGGAAAATCTTCCTCAAGAGTTTATGAGACAAATATAAATACACACAGGATGAAGTTTTCGGTGACCTTTAAACTGTTTGCATTTCAGGAAGTCTCCAAAATAGAGTTTCTGTCCCTGGCAGATCCTTGGGATTCTAGGCTTAAATTAAAAAATCAAAACCAGACCCTGTTTGAGGGGAGGCATCCACAAAGAGCATCATCCAGAGCTGGGTGTCCAAGAACTTCTCTTCAGAACTCACTGGGCTTTGGAGAATGTGTTCGGAGATCCCAGGACCTTTAAAAGGTTGCTACTCCCCTTGCACAGAGAAGGAAGCAGAACTCCAGGTTCCTTTGCCTGGGTAACATACCCTGGGAGTCTCCATTACCTTGGCTGTAAGGTGAATTCATGTCTTCTGTCTTACAGGGATGTTACAGACTTAGCAACAGAGTAGATGAACAACAAGAACAGAGTAGATGTTCAATAAATGGCTAATGGCAACACACGTTGGTAAGGGTGGTCTTTCCTGCTTCACCAGCAGGTTCCAGGATCTCTTCTGACAGGCACCGGGGCTGCTCTTCAGCCTTTACTGGAAGCACCCATCCTCCCTCGGTCTTCCAGAACCTCCTCTGCAGCCCCAAATGAGGGAGACCACGCATCTCTCTCCGCGGACATCTCCTCTTTCTGATCAGCTGTCATTTACTCAGGTGATGAGCTAGAGGCAACAAAATAGCCAACACCAAACATCAGCCAGGAGTGAGGCCCCAAAATATGTCCAAAAATGATGCCCAGAAGACACAGTCTCTCATTTCTACAAACTGCCTGGATAGAAAATGAGGCCTAGACTTGATTCCTACCATCTTTTTTATGTATGGCACACAAGGACCCCTCAAACAGGGGAATGGGGAACCCCGTTTCCATGGTGTCTCCTCCTCCCTTCAAGAAGGCCCAGTCTGCCTGCACACATGCTGTTGGCCATCTCCAGGAAGCGTTTGTATCTCTGGTGTGTTTGACATGAAGAGGATGCTCATTGCCTTGTGCTGCAAAGTGTTCACAGAGGGACAGTTACTTGTTCTTAATATAGTTAGATGTTGGGGCAAGGAAGGAAAAAAGAGGGAACAAGAGGAGAGGGAAAAGAGAAAGAGGAAGGGCCGGAGGGTTAGCTCAGTGGTTCCGGCGCCTGCCTTGCAAGCGCAAGGACCTGAGTTCAATCCCCAGTAACCACATATAATGCTGGGCGTGGTGGCTCACA